>JASAMX010034873.1:0-12913 GCA_030248175.1 Microlaimidae sp. YZB2_3 | reverse complement strand
ATGTATAACCTTGATTTCAGTTGCGTATGCTAACTGAGTCCAAAAGTTTTATGAATAGCACAATATAATGTTATATTTATTTTTTTTTAAATTTTTAAAAATGTTAAATATAGTTTTTTAAATGCAGCTGAAATTAAAATAATGCAGGCCTAAAACAATTTAAACGTAATTTCATTTATTAACCCTTTGGGATTTTTCCACTGCATATCCGCAGAAGGGATTCTGCACCACCACTGATACATATGTGTATAAGGACAACCAGGAGGGCGGTCGAACGTCATGTTCATCATTGAGCAGCTATGGCGCGAAATACTTTTTGCAGATTTGCAGCGTTTTTTGGCCTGAAAAATCCCAAAGGGTTAAAGTGATGAAGTTTTTGAGGAAAATTTAAGCGTGGGGTACAGACAGAGTCAAACTTTTGTCTTCGATTTTGATAAGTTTTTGTGAAAAATTTTCTCCTCTCCAAATTGCAAACAAATTTTTTTCGTTAAATAGTGTTTTCTCAAGTGATTATGTACATGAAAAATTGCTTAATGAGTATAAAAATTTAAGTTACAATTAATACACTCAAGGAAGCGGCAATTTTCTACTCTCATTTGATACCTTGATGAGTAAAATTGGTGCAGTATTTGTTGAGATACTGTGATTTCCATACAAAAAACCTGCGATTTGATACCTTGATGAGTAAAATTGCTGCAGTATTTGTTGAGATACTGTGATTTCACTACAAAAAACCTGCGATTTTTTGGCCTAAAACTGGAAGTATAGGAAAAAAAGATCGGGCAACTTAATCCATTATCAGCGCATTTAACACCAAAAGCTATTGTGCGGGCAAAAAGTCCACTAAGCATCATTTTTACTATTTTCTCATTAAAAATGGTCTAATGAGGCATTTTCAAATACTTTTTCAATTCCTTGCATAGATATAAAGACAAAAAAATGAAATCACTTGAAAAGCAAGCATTGTGATGTAGATCTTTGTAATAAACCTTTTTATTGATTTCTCACTATTAAATTAATTGAAAATCAATTGATCAACCAGACGAAATTTGGCTCATAGTTCTGTATCTCAGTTTAATCCTTAACTATAAAATTTACGATTTTCATATCAAAAAAAGGACTACGAAGGAGATGTGCAATTTTTCATTAGGTGAAATTTTATCTGTTAATGTTATAACATATGATTGAATTATATTTGGCTGAACTCAAAATTTATATATGATCACACAAAAGGACTAATTAAAAGTGTGCGGTTACGGCGCTTAAATGGGAACGTATAATCTTCTAATATTCCCGCTTTTTCACAAAATGTCATAGATGTTAGCTTAGGTTTGATTTGCCGATAAACATTTTTAAAAGGCGATGTTTTGTGTGGATTTGGTTGTTTGTGGGGCGCAGGCAAGAGGACCGCTAAGGCATAGAGATTGTTAGGTTTGATTTGCCGATAAACATTTTTAAAAATTTAGCTTGGTCCCCATTGTGTATGCTTTATTTTAAAAATTTAAAAATTTAAAACTATTAATTAATTTTGTAATTTTAAGAAAGCATAAAATCGAATTAAAATCAGAAAACAAACACATTTGGATACATATATTTTATTAATGCAGTCTTCTAAATTAATTAATCTCATGATTTAGAATATATTGTAAACAAACAACCAGTCTTTACGTGGGATCTTTATAAAAGACAAACCAAACGAAAAATAATTTCCGCTTGAAATATGTTGGATTAATCGAAGTGAATTTCATGACGGAAATTCGAAGAATTCGTCATTGATTTGAATTTCATGCAACATTGCAACATAATGAAAAAATGAAGAAAAAACAAACTGTTTTTAAACTACGTTACTGTTTAGCATTAATTGAATATTTTTTTCTTATTGACAAATCTAAAGACTCAAACGCAATTTTCAAACATGCGCATTATAAATTTCATTATGGGTTAGTAGAATCACGTTTATAATTAATTTAGCTTAAATAAATCGATCAATTTACACAAAATTTGCAGAAGATTAATTATTTGTGTTGCAAAATATAGTAGAGAAAACAAAAACGAAATGCTTAAACAAACAGTTTTGTATTAAAAGGTATTTTATTTGGTGGAGTTACAAAACCCGAGATTCATAATTATTTCACCCTGTGTGTCCCTGGTTAGCTTGCAGGACTAAAATATTATAAACATACTATTTTGTCGCTTTTTTAATTTTTTTGGGGTAAAATCAGTAAAAAAGACCTGCAAAATTTAGCTGTATAACTGATAAGGTGATAAAACGTTTGTAATTATTGACTCTGGTATTAAGCGTTGATTTTGTTTAATGAGATGAGCATTAAAGATTGATGGATAAAAATGTTAATAGTTATCTGACTATACTTTGCTTGCTTTAAAAAATTCTAACTCATGAATTTTTTAAGTTTAAAGACATTGGAGCTTGTACCGGATATTAGTGTGGTCACTATAAATAAGTATAATTGTTTTTTACTTATTAATTATTTGAATGTGATTTTAGGTCAAGTTTTGATAAAAGGTGCCGGGGCGGGTTTTGCCCAGCCTGTTTACGATCGTTGGTTCCAACTATGGTCACTTAATAAACCAGCTGCAGCCATGTACAAACCGGTCGGCTCCTATTGGGGACAGCAGTGGATTAAAGGTAAGGTTTTAGCCTAGGTGGTTTTCTTTAAAGAACGCAAAGAAATTGTCATTTTGTAACCAAAAAAACGACAAAAACAATTTTTAATGCACTTAATATTGAAAACCAGTAGAAACGAAAAAAATATTGATATCATTGTCGGGATATGACAAAGCGAAATGCGCAGTGGAATTGAAATTGAAACGTTTATTGGTAACAAAACGAGAACAGCAAAGGCACACAATAAAATAACAAGGCGGTGTGGAATAACAGCAGCTTTAAAAATAAACAATTTCAATAATAATATCAATTATGTTCGATTTAACAACATTTAATAACTTTAAGTAACATTTTATAACACTAAATTACATATAATAATCCTTAATTACACTTTATAACACGATTTATATGGTACTGAAACATAGTTCCAGAAACTTTCAGAAAGTTCTGAGCCAATTAGCGATAGGGGACGAAATAACGGCAAGAGGGCCAATGTATAGAACATTCTAGAAGCTTCAAGAGCAAATACTTAAATATTTGACGTCATAAACGTTCAATTTTAGCACCAATCCAATTTAGCACTAGTCAATTTTAGCACCATTTGGTTAATGGTTAAATTGTCGGACAATTTGTCATATCATGACAATCTGGCCCTAGGTACTTGAGGAGCATCAGAATTTGATTTGAATTATTTCATTTCAATTTCATGAAATTGAGCTTCTAATGGCACTAAGTCTTAGACTGCTCTTCTTGTAATGTAGCTAGTGGGAAACCGTACTTTGGCAAACCAAAATTCACCATCAGAACTGTCAATCAATTCTACAATTTGCACCATTTTCCAAGTGACCGTGGAGCTAAATCTTTAAGGGGACAGATCTCATCTGGTTTTGGACGACAAGTAACTTCAACCGGTTTGGCTTTAAAGTGACTCTGATGGGCTTCGCGCAGCTCATGCAAATATTGATTCTGCCACAAGTTCCAGCAATGATCCAATTTCTTTTCAATTTGATGCCATTTTTTCAACAACGTCTGTTGTGGGTGCCGCGCTGGAAGATATTCAGGGTCGTTGTGATCATCATCACTTGGTGGAGCAGTCAACTGTGTACAGGGTGTAATAAAATGGGCTGGTGTTAGTGGCATGTACTCTTCATGCGCCGCATCAGCTTGAAGAAGTGGATAGGTATTGATGATTCCCTAAATTTGCACAAGAATTGTTGCAAAATTTTCCATCTTGACTGTTGTTTTCCAAAACAGCTTTCTCAGAGCTCTTTTGACCACATTCACTAGACGATCATAGAAACCACCAATCCAAAGAGAACCTTCTTGGATGGTGGACTATTTGATGTTGTGGTCAGCAAAAACTATTTTCTATTACATCATTAGGTTGATTGCCCCAAATTACATCCAAGACTTGGCGACATTTCTTGAATTGTGTTGCATTATCAGTCAAAATAGTATGTGGTGTTCCTCTTCATCCAATAAATCTTAAAATAGCTCTAGTAATGGATTCTGTTGAACAGTCATTAATAATTTCCAAATGTACAGCTCTTGTTGAAAAGCAAGTGAATATTGCAATCCATGGTTTTTGATGTTTTATGCCCTGTTCTCCGCATGTGCATCTTTTATTATCAATCTGGTAAATTTAGTGTTCTTCGCAAGAAGTATTTGTAGTGCCATTTCTTAGGAAAATGCATTACCAAGTCTCTGCTCACATCAAATGATATCATCCTTGATGATAAAATCTAGTTGTTTGGTTAGCTGATTGTGTTTCCCGCTCTCCAGAACGTGTTTTACTGTTAACAAGTGATTGTGCTGGTGGTCTTTAATCAGCATTGTTCACGGCTTTTTAATTTTGTCTGTGGTTATTGCCTTTAATTTTTCAATTGACTGTTTGTTGCAAACATTGATGAAACGAACTGGTTATTTCGCTTTTTGAATGCATTCTTCCAGCATGATATTTGTAGCTGAAGGAATCTATATCGGCCATTCCTGTGGTGATTTTTGAAGCCATGGAGGTCCACAAAACCAGTATAAGTTCAATAGATGTTCAACGGTGCATCCGCGTGTGCCAAGGTCAGCTGGGTTCACATTAGTTTCAACATATCCAAACACCTTGACTGTTTTGAGTATTTCATTTTTGTGACGTTCCACATATGGAGTTAATTCTTTGATTCAGTAAAGCCAGTGCAATACTTTTTAAGAATCCGTCCACAGATAAATACCATTAATTTTTAGGTCAGATTGCTCCATAACAAACTTTGCTGCTCAACAACCTATTAAAACTGCCGTTAGTTCCAGCTTAGGAATTGTAAGCTTTGGTTGTAGGGGTGCAAAACGGGTTTTAGTAAATACCAACTGGTTAAAAGTTTGACCATCAATTGACTGGTGAACATAAACAGCCACGACATATGCACATTTACTGGAGTCAATGAACACACAAAGTTGAATTGGTTTCTTTTGATCAATCATACACTGCCGTTTCAGTTCCACATTGTCAGCAACCATCACAATGTTGAATGTGCAAAACCATAGCAGGATTCCAGCCAAATCATTAAGCAAGCATGGCCCAATAAACACCATATCATTCAAACTTTTGCAGTCAGTTTTGGTTTTTGCATTGGCGTCTTATATGATCCTGACCTTTGTTGTGGAACTGCTCTGCTTAATAGCTGGAAAGTTAGGAATGTAGTATTTCACAGTCCCATCTTGATACCTGGCAGTGACTGGTTCCACAATACCCTGTCATAATTGATCTTGTATCACATCATTATATTCTCTATGTTTTTCTGTGCATTTTTCATTTGGCGCTAGTGTTCCCTGTTATCTTGTTATTAAAATCATCAAGTATTTTCTGTTGCTTAGATTCCTTGATCTGGACTGTGCTGAAACAATTGCTGAATTTCCAATGTATAGAATATTCTAGAAGCTTCAAGAGCAAATACTTAAATATTTAAGTCTGTGACGTCATAAACGTCCCATTTTACCACCAGTCCAATTTAGCACTAGTCAATTTCAGCACTATTTGGTTAAATTGTCGCACAATTTGTCATATCACGACAATCTGGCCCCAGGTACTTAAGGAGCATCAGAATTTAATTTGAATTAATTCATTTCAATTTCATGAAATTGAGCTTCTAATGGCACTAAGTCTTAGATTGCTCTTCTTGTAATGTAGCCAGTGGGAAACCGTACTTTGGCAAACCAATCATCACCATCAGAACTGTCAATCAATTCTACAATTTGCACCATTTTCCAAGTAGACCGTGGAGTTGAATCTTTAAGGAGACAGATCTCATCTGGTTTTGGACAACAAGTAACTTCACCCAGTTTGGCTTTAAAGTAACTCTGATGGGCTTCGCGCAGCTCATGCAAATATTGATTCTGCCACAAGTTCCAGCATTGATCCAATATTCAGCACTATTTGGTTAAATTGTCGCACATTTTGTCATATCACAACAATCATGATGTTTTTTTGAGTGAGTATCTGAACTTGTTAAATAATTTTTGAATATTTTGTAAGACTAATAAACAACTTGTGTGTTTACATAAGTACTGTGAGTTTTTGTTATTTATCTCTGAATAAAACGTTGACACAAAATTCAAGATTGATTACCGACAAAAAAGAACAGTCTCCTTATTTATTCCAACAAAAAAAATACGTGTAAGATAACAGTATAGTTGGTAAATCAAAAAAGTGTCATAAGAAACCCAAAAATAAATTAAAAAATAGGTTTCGAAAATGCTTCCAACTCAACTAAAAAATAAAACCCCAGATTCAATAGAGGGGGGTATGTAAGATCAAAACCTGACAGGAGTGAGTTACATATTGTATACATACCAGATATTAAGATTCTGGCATTGAGTATTCTGTGACGTTTCAAGTCGTGATCAGTGGAAAATAAGTTAAGTTTTTTTATCAAGAGCCCACAAGATTGGAAAAAAGTTTTGACCAGACGCATTTTAACTTTTAACAGATATGTGACACATTGTGTCCCTTCCGTGAAAACTCAAAGTGCAAGCGTTAATAAAAGGCAATTATATTTCCCCTTACCTTGTCCCGGCCTATGGTGTAACGTATAGCACCCCAGAGTCGACTTTAGAGGTTATGGGTTCAATTCCCGTATCGTTCAAATTTTTCAATAAATTTGGCTGTCTAAATTTTTTAGCGCCTTATTATTTTTGCTTTACTTTGAGTCGTAACAGATACAAGAACATAGTAATAAGAAACCAGAAAGAAAGCACAAACCTCATGTATGTTTGGAGTGCAATGGGCGCCCGGTGCAAACATGTGATTGTTCTAACAACCATTATTATCGTAATTCCTAAAATTTTTATTAGATAAACCCTTAAAACGCAATCAGTTTACTGAAATGAAAAACAGTTTGTTCAACGACTAAGGTATTTGTGCAGCTAAATTATCCAATTGACAAAAATGCACGGTCAAAAATTGGCGAAAATAAACGCGTTATAATTAGTGAACATAGGTTCCGATAGGTTAATTTGCCCTAAATTGAACCCTTATTATTTTCCTGTAATTTATTAGGTGAAACACTGGAAGCAAATGAAGACGCATCTTTAAAAGAGCTGATTGTTTTTGCCGGATCGGACTCTGATTTGTCTGCCGAAGACTATGAAAAATATCCCGAACTTCAACTTTTTCCAATTCTTGCTGGGTATTGTTTTATTACAATGAGTGGCTTTGCTAAGACAAGTGTTTAGTCGGCAGAAAACAAATCAGTTTTGAATGCAAGCATAATTTTTATTCACGGTAGTTACACTAAAGCTGAGAGAGTGTCTCCACGAATTTTATTAGCAAAAAGATCGGTTAAACAAAAAGTTAGACAAAAAAGTGTTATAGTCAGTAAATCAGCTTATGTACTTATGACAGTTGCATATAACTATTTGTAACCAGATCAAGCGCACAATAAATAATCTTTTTTGTATAAAAGTGTTAAAATCATTTTGTATTTAAATATTTAAAAGAAAAATTTCTAAACAAAATATTGTCTTTAAAATTGAAAATTAATAATTATTTGCTTTAAAAGACGTGTTTCCTAAATAAACCTATAATAATGATATATTTTAATTAAATTTAGCAAAAATATGCCGCTAAGTTGTAGCTATGTATTTAAGGTAATCAAAAGTTTCAGTAGAAGTTTTAGTTAAATTCCAACCAGTGATAAACGAATAATGCCAATAAATTAAAGGCTTTAAACGATAAAAATTACCTATGTCACCTTAATGTATTGTGTAGTATTAATTAATTAATATTATTTATGTAGTATTATAACAAACCTAAATCACGATTTTAGAGGTCTTGTGATTGGTTTTAATGTACCCGGAATTACTGGTATCAGGTTAAATCGATTTACACTTAGTAGTATCTACATGGGAAAAATTAAATATTGGGACGACCCTTTTGTAAGTTTTGGTTTTAATTTTTAGAAATTCGGTTTATTAAAAAAAATAATAACATAAGACAAAAACAAATAAATTTTACTCTAAAAATTTCAATTGAAAGGAAATATAAAAAAAGTCATGTTTAAAAGAATAGAAAAATGAAACCAGCTAGTTTTGAACCAGTTAGTTAGCATAGTTTGACCGTGAATTTATTCAAAAGATAATAGAAGCTTTTCTAGGTTTTTTAGTTAAAAATACATATTTTATTAATTTAACAGAAACACATTGGCAAATTTTAAAACACACCATTAAATTCAAATTGTGATCATGTTATCATTAAAAAATTTGTTTTTTAAACTTTTTTTATTTTAAAATGATAAATAATAATTTTTATATTTTATATGTTAAATTTTGCTAGCAAAAAATAAACCCAGGGGTAAGTTAGGTTTATCTACTGCAAGTCAAATTTGTGTTAATGTCAAGAAAAACATGCATTTTTATTTTGAGTTACAGATCCAGAATAATACTTTTGTTAGATGTGTTTATTTGTAAAAACTGAAACAAAAATAAATAAAAATATAGATAGAAAACTTTATACAGCACTTTATAGATACAAAACATAAATCTACATGTTCAACTGCCTCACAAATTAATAAAGGTGGTAGCAAGACGTGACCTTGCTGGTGTGACAGAAACATTCACCAAAGGTCTTTGTCAGTTTAGTGAAGAATGGCTAGAAAAATATGGTATGGATTTGCTGTAAAATATAAGTTTGGATGTTTTTAGACTTAAAATATAAGTTTGAATGTTTTTAGACTTCAAAATTTTAATTCAATCAAGAATATATAACACAAGAGAGTGTCCAACTGTAAACTAAATTTCTAATCAAAATTGTTCCAGAAAAGTCACACACGCGCAAAGTGTCTTTCTTTGTCGATAAAAAATAATTTCAGTGCGAAAAAAACAACATTAAGTGCAGTCGGATTTTTTTGCAAGAAAACCAGCACTGCGTTAAAAATTGCTGCGCACAAAACATAGCAGAAACTAACGGGTTTTCAGAAAAGTCACACAAAGTTACGCATATCCGACTTTTTAGCAAAAATTTAGTGCACAGTTGGACATTCTTTAGTGTTACATATATTCTTGTAAAACTAAATAACAATAATCTAATTTTTTGTGGTTGTTTATGAATAAAAATATATTAATTTTGAGATTAATTCGTTCATATAGTTATTACAATGGAATTGAACCATGTAATAGAACTAATTTTTTTAAGTACCTAATCCTGGTAATGCTTTAGTCGGCACTACATTATCATTTTAAATAATATTAAATATGCAAACATTCCTAATAAACTTTGTATTTGTCTTGTATTAAAGTGTTAATAAATTTTTTGTCTTCCAGATAAAAAACATTAAATATAATCAGTTTTTTTCCGTTTTTACGAAAATCTCTTGGTAAAATAACATTATTTTCCAGCTTTATTTAAATGTTTTATAAAATGGTATAATTCTTAGAGTTTTTGTTTCTTTTCGCTTATAGTTATTGATTTTCCATCAAAAAATCATTAACTATATGTATTTCATAATTTGCGTAGTTATTTTAAAAACAAAAATTAAAAAAAAATTTTCTCACTTGAAAATTACATTTACATAAATTCGTATAATATACTCCTGAAATCTTTTTATTTAAAAATTATTTAACATTAGCAAAAATACATTAAAATTAATTATAAATTAATTTTTATGTATTTTTGACATTACCGATGTATTGTGTATAAATATAAATAATTAAACATATTATATAATGTTGTTCAAAGGAGAGTTCAATGATCCAAAATTACTAAGAATTGAAGGCCCTAGTGAATCTTGGCCAGCGAATAGTACTAGTCTTTATGCTCATACAGGTAAATAGTATTAAAACATATATTTTTAACTATTTATTGGCAGAAAAGTTCAAATTTAATCCAAAATTAATCAAATATGGTACAAAATGATAGTTAATTAAAAAGTTTTATCGTTTAAATTAAAAACTTTTCCTTGGGAAACTTTCAATGCTTCTTAAGTCTTTAACTACATTTTATAGCTTCTGTCTATATGCCATCTATGCCCCTTTTTCACATGGTTTTTTAAATTCAGCTTCATTTGATCCTGAAAACGGACCTTATTGTTTGTTTTTTTTAATCAAAATTTCCAAAATGCCAATTATCAAATGCAATGTTTTATGCAAAAACTTCGTGGTGTGTTTTTGAGTTTTTTAAAGGCAACATATTGATATCTCAGCAAATTTTGAATAAGCAGAAAAATAAATATTTTTGCAAAGCAGAGCACACTGGAAATTTTTTAAAATAAGTTTCACCTGTGAAAACTGACTAATCACAATCATATATCTTTAAGATTGATTGGAATATTTAATTTTTTTGAATTTTCTAATGTATTAACTTATGTTTTAATATTTAAAAAATTTAGACATTGGTATGTCAGTTTCTATTCTGAGTTTGCCATATTCCATCGGTTACTTGTCCGTTGCAGAGGCAATAAAATGGAAAATTTCGATTATCACCATCGAAAATAAATACGGTGAAATGATACCTCCAGACCGGGTAAGTTTTAAATATTAAATTATCTAGCTATGAATATAATTTTCATTTGTTTTGGGACTTGTTTTAAAGGATTATTACATAAGATAAGATAAATAAATTTTAAGATAATTTTATTTGACAATAAACCATAAACTTACTAAAGCAATTTAAATACGCATCAGAACTAGTGAACATGTAAGTAAATGAACAACAATAATGTATGCATAAAAATAAGCAATGGGAACATAGATGAACACGGTCAAAAAGCTAGGGGGGGTCAGGGGTAAAAATTCGAAAATTTTAGGGAAGGGGGCCTTAGATTTTTTTCTAGGGGGAGAAGCCCGAAATTTCGAGGCTAGGGCCTGGACCCCACCCTGCCCCCCCTTCGTTGTTCATCTATGAATGGGAAAGATAAAGTATATTGCCAAAGCAAAAATAAACTTACAGGAAATTTATATACTGATCTAAAACTGAGTAACGTATTTGTATATAAACTTAACGCATAGTATAATTTTAATGGTAGTATTAAAATAAAAAATACAAAAAATTCATAATATTTTAAAATTAGTGTATTACGGCGTATCATTGTAATAAACTGGCCATGGCCAGTGAAGGCTCTATGAATAAAGCAGAATAAAGGGTGGGTTTGCCTCAGGTCTATGATTAGACAGAAAAAATGTGGACTAGTCCGAGGTGTACATATGTGGACTGTAGTAATTTAGGATCTGATTTTGTTTATTTTGTATTTGTGTTTTTTTTTTTGTTTGTTGTTGGGTGTTGTGTGTTTGTTTGGATTGGTGCGTCTGCTCTCTTATTTTATTTTGTGTCTGGGCATCTGCGAAATGTTTTCGTTCGACTTATGCGATGGTGCTTAGTTGCGTTTATTTGATTTTCTCAGTCTAATTGCTGGCATCTCCGAATGTATGGCTGGATTTTGGTCTGGGTGTGAGATGCGTTGGATGGTTTGGGCATCTGAAAAGGCGATGCACATTATGGGGATGTGCGCCAGAGTCTGGGCATCTGTTGATGACCGTCAGATCGATTCTTGCTTTATAAGAGTTTAGTGGAAGTGGCGGACTTCTTGCAGCTGTCTTGACATGACAATCACCACCATCTATGGTTTTTTGTCCACGCTGAAATTTTTGGAGTTCGACTTATTTTGGGCAAAACCTCCCATGTACTGTCCCTTTGTGTTTTTGACGTATCGCTATGGAGATCGTAACTGAACGAAGTACAATGACAAAATACAAAAAATATATACCATAATAATAAAGCAAAAATATATGACTTCATATATTTTTCAGACACGATAAGTGCTCTTATTAGGGCGCGCCCTAATAAGAGCGCGCTTTTATTAGGCCACTCGGATGTGCTAATTAGAGCCCTTATTTAGAAAAGGGGCCTTTATTAAGGCGTGTAAGATGAGCTTAAGAGCTTGCCCTTATTAGGGCGCGCCGCGAAGCATAAAAGCGCCAGCTCTATAAGAGCGCGCTGTTATTAGAAGTAGCGCGCCTTCTTATTAGCACACCATGGTCCTAATAAGGGCGCGCCTTTATTAGCGCACTTACCGATTTTTAAAAAAAAGAAGATTATTTATAAGTCTGTTTTACGCGACTGTCATTGTAGCCATGTCTCGGAGGGGTGGCTAGTGGTAGTGATTCGGCCTACCACTGAGCAAGTGACGGGTTAGCGCGAAAAAAAAAAAAAAAAAACTAATTAAATCCAAAAATGACGGTAGATTTAATTTTTTTATACACAATTTTTTTGTTTTTTCTTTACAAAAATTGTCGATCTTATTTTTTGTTTTATTATTTTTCTTTTAATTTAACATGAGTAGCCCACCAAAAAAATAGTCGTTTGTTTTTGTTATTGTGTTTTGGAAATTATACTTATCGCATTTGGTACACCATAACAATAGAAAACTAACCTAAAAAACTTTTAAATGTTAATACCGTTGAATTATGAGCTAAATAATAATGACAAATTTAAAACTAATTCTTTAGTGTTAGTTTTGTGAAAATGAATAAATACTTACCTTATACTTGCTTTTTAATGATAAGATTTAACTGTGCGTTAAATAAAATGCGAATAATCTTAATTTTAAAGAAAAAAATATAAGGGAGCACGGAACAGTTGTTTTTTTTTTGTTGAGAAATTGATTTTACCACGAGGTTCCTAATTATTTAGGGTCATACCATAATTTTCAGCAAAATCTCCACACCTTTTCCGTTTGAATAAAAAATAAATTGGAATGCTAAACTACTTTAATTGTTATGGTGTACCCAATGCAAGCATAAATTCCAAAA
>JASAMX010034870.1:0-11647 GCA_030248175.1 Microlaimidae sp. YZB2_3 | reverse complement strand
GTCTCTTAACTCCACTAACCCCTCGAGACGGGACCTACTTCCTAGGTGCACTACCTGCCAGAATAAACACCACGTATATGAAATAAATAAAAATTTAAATAAATTCCTATACGATAAGAATTCAAAAACGACAGATTCAACCCTACGTCCGTTTCCTATTCCTCAGACGGTTTGATCCCTACCGGTATTCAGGCTTTTAACCGAAGCCCCGTTATCGGCTCCAGAAATGTGGCGCCTAAATTCGGCAGGGGATCAGCTGCGGCGCACATTTGTCCGCCTAGGAAAGAAAAGGGAAGAAGAGTTAGAAAAACTGTCACTTACGCCCTAGCGGGCTTTTGCTTGTCGCTGCGAAGTTCGGTCTTTGGCGCCAGCCAGATAAAGGTGTACTCAGTCGGATCCGTTATCAGTTAGTAATTAGTACTTTAGTTGACGAGAGCTAAGTAGGGGTTTAGCCGACTGAGCTCTCGTCTAAACTGCCAAACACGGTTTTACGGTATTTAAGTTTATTGGCGGCCAACCAAGGTATTACCAGGCCAAAACACGCTACACAAAAATGGGGGTAAGCCTACTTTACGGGTGGCACCTATAAGGGGACTTTTACTTAGCCTATTGTGTTACTTAAAAAAGGTTTGTTACTATGTTGTTTGTGCTTAGCCTAGGTGGGAACTTAACTAATAAATTGGGGCGCTTTTTGGTTAGCCGAAGCTGCGGGCAGTGAGGGGGGGAAAATACAAAAAGGAGGCTTATAGCCTATTTAACACAATTTAATAGTTTGGCGCTTTTAACGGCAACTACCCCGAAAAACCTACACGAAGGCAGACTGTTAAGTACGGTGTGGGTGGGTAACCCAATAGCTAACCCTTAAGTTAAAAAGGGCCTTAGCTTAAGCAAGGGGAGGAAAGGGGAGAACCTAAGCCACCACCAACTTAAGGGGGACCCTATTTAGCCTAAACTTAAGTGTCTACAAAAACGTTCCTACGGAGCTAGTTCTGACTAGCTCAAACTCAACCGGACCGACTAAGCCACGATGGGCCATTTTACCTGGCTGAACTACGATCGTTATTCCACCAATCCGCAAGTAACCGCCGGGTGACTAGGGGGGATTAAACCGCAAACTGATCCGGATATAAAAATTACCAACGTCGCATAATGCGCTAGTTGGCGCGGTTTCTCTGTAGGGGGGCTCGAAGAGTCGAAAAATTCCACCAACTGGCCGTAGTTTTAGTAGAGGTGGGGAGGGGGGAGCCGAACGAAAACACTATAAAAACGTCGGTCGGTAGAAAAACCGTTGCCGACTCGGCTCGAACAAAGGGTCACAACCAACCCCGGACAACCCAGGGGGTAAGCGAACACAAACGAAATTAGAGGGTTCCTTTTCGGAACCCTCTTTCAAAAATGGTACATAAAGTTCTTCTGAAAACTATTCCGGTTGTAGGCTGTTCCGTACGAGTCAAAGAAAACTTTTAAACTAACGTTTTGGCGAAACCGCGCCACTTATATATGCGGCATTTTTGAAAACAAAAGCCACGTGTTTGTATTTAATAACACGCTGTAATCCCCACTCTGGTCAACCGGCTACTTGCTGAGTGATTACTCTTTTTACACGCCTGTGTAAAATGAGGAGCCCAAAGGTGAATTTTGAGCGGCCTGCGGAGCGTTAAGTACAACCGCCTTTTCACCGCCGACTTAGTCGGTTTGTAAGTGAGGCGAGCCACCAGGGCGTGAGAGCGACGAGCTGCCTGTGCAGCTAAGGGGAGGGGATAAAAATATTTAATAATTACGCAGGAGGCGAAGGGGCACCGGGGGACAAAGGGGACCAACGCACGGCGACACTTTTGCGTCGCACATGTAAAACTGCCTCGAAGGCAGGTATGAGGCAAGGTGAAAACAGGTTAAACGCAGGACAGAGGCGGGTAAATCTGACTCTGAGGCAGATCGAAGGCAAGGTGAAGGCAGGTAGGAAGAAGGTAAAGCTGCCTAGGAGGCAGATAGGAGGCAAGGTGGAAGCAGGTAGAACTATCTAAGACATTTCAAAAAAATGGAACAACATGTGGCTATATAACTTCAAAAAATTTCTTTATAGATAAGAAGCAGATGGGCCTGCCTCCTATGTTAAAGCATATACAGGTTAGTAGGCAGGTAGGGGGCAGCTAAAACTGCTTTAAAGATAAATTAGAAAGAAGGCAGGTGAGAAGCAGATAAAAACCTGTTTTTCCAATTGAGGCACTCCGTCTTTTCCAATTATTAAGACAGGTCTCCAAACTAAATAAGATCCGCGTAACGGCTCTCAGTATTAAACTGCGAGTTTTTACTATCTATTTCTCTACTACGTTTCGTCGTTCTAATACACTGAAACCAAGGTGCGATAACAAATATCGTGTAAGTCGCGATAATTGTCAAAAAAAACCTAACGGCAAAGTTTATTTTGACGATTTAAGGAACTTGGAGCCGAAAATTTTGTAGTCGCTTTACACAATAAGCTAAATTATTAACTAATTATAACAAAGCTTAGATTTAAACATTTGCTACTGTGTAGTATTTATAACATTATGCTTGTATTTATACTAGTTTTGTATTTTTTCTGTCGATGTATTTACATGAGAAAATAAATATTTCTTGATTATGCGAATCATATGATACATTCTATGCTGTATTTTTCATCAATTGCACAGCTGTCATTCTTATAAATAAGAGACGGCAAATAGAGCCCTGGGGCCTATTTCATAAAGATTTCTGTAATTGTAAATTAATAAACGCATTTCATTTCTTCTTATTTTATTAAATAAAAAATACGTATGTAACTGTGGAATTTACGACAATTTACAGACATGTAATTTTTTAAATTCTAAACGCAATTTTATTAATATAATTTTTAATTAAAAATGCAGAAGAAAAATATGCGTTTAATAATTCACAGCTGTAAATTAATTACAAGCAATTTTCATGAAATAGGCCCCTGGATGGTATCTGTGTATTGTATTGTTTTTGGATTTTTATTTTTTAAGACAGGAACATACATAAGCAATAGACACATTCCACTGATTTTGTATGCATAAAGAAAGAAAAGACTAATAATAATATAAATGAATTAGAGTAAACCAAAAAGTCAGCCCTTCAACCACTTCTGTCCCATAGTTTGAACGTTTCGCCCTGATTAACTTATGTGTTTTTTTTTGGTTTTCCCAACAAGATTTTTAACCAAAACTGTTGCGAACGCAATAATGAAAAACCTAATCATAAAATTAGGCAATATGTTTAATAAATGTCTAATCTCTCTTGGTTTTCCCAACAAGATTTTTAACCAAAAATGTTGCGCACGCAATAATGAAAAACCTAATCATAAAATTAGGCAATATGTTAAATAAATGTCTAATCTCTCGCTAAATTAGGTAACGGTTATAAACAGTTATAATTTATTCATTATGTGTTGGAACTCTTTTGTGCTAGGACGTTTTTGTGCCAGTTGCGATTTTTTTCAGGATTCTTATGTGCCAGACTTCGGGAAATAAAACCAGACATTTATTAAAATCTATAAAAATTTTAAGGACTTTTGAAATTAACAAAAATGTAACAGGTTACATGTAATAGAAATTTATTTTGGTAAATTTTTTTGTTACATAACACTCCAATTAGTTTGTTAGTGTTGATGAAGCATGAAAATTTTTGTTATTATAACAAACATTAAAAGAGATTTTTGTTGCAAAAGCTGAGATTAAATTTAATTTTTTTTACAAATAAATTAAAAACTAAAAAATTAGCGTATATTAATCAAAGTTTTAAATACTTATAATAAGCAAAAAAATAATATTTATCGACGTTTTCTTGTTAAAACTTTTTATTCTTTGCAACATAAAATTTTTCGCATAAGTGGAAGATAGGCTAGGATGTTTAATTCAGTTTCAGAATAATTTAAATACAAAAGAGGACTCTAAAAAATTTGTGTCTTAGGTAATTTTGCAAAATGGTATTATTTTGTTTTCGATACTATTTTTTGTTTGCACATTGGTTTGTGCAATTAGTGAACTAATTACACAATACTGTTTTATTTTTCATTAGTCTAATGAAACGTCAATTGAAAAATACATACTCACAAAAATTTTTAACAAGCGCGAAATCGCCACTTTTTTAAATAGAAGGTTATATTTGTGAGTGTAAGAAATAACTATGAATTAACAAATGGCGATTTTCGCGCTGGTCAAAAATTGCTGTGAGGATTATCAATTGCTGTCAAAAATTGTCAATTGCCACCGCATCAGACTATGTGTATAAAAACTGCAACAGTCTTGTGTAATTAGTTCATCGTATAAACAAATTATTATCATTTGGTACAAATGTTTTTGCCGCTGCATAAACCAGATGCAAATTTGCTTTGGTCCACATGTTTCCGTTTTTGACTAATCTACATACTTTTTGTCTAAACGTAAGCCCGAGGAGAAATGATAACGATTCCTTAGATTCTACCGCCAGGATCTAAAGATGACAACTTTGCGGAAAAGGGGCTAACAAATTTTGATAATACAATCAAATGTATCATATGTGTTGTTTGCTTATATACGAATAAAATGATAGTTTGGTTTTTAAAACAGCTCTAATATTGCACAAGTTATGACTACTTTTGCGAACGAAAGATTAATTGCAGCATGCATTTTAATAGTTTTTAATTTTCTATAAAATTTTTTTACAGACTTTTTTTATATTTTCAAAAGCGCGTCTTAAAACACGCACCTAATTGAAAAAAAGGCCCATATTTTTCTTTTCGAGACTTAGAACATATATTAACATAAAAATTTATTTATGTTAATATATTTTTGCGGGCGGACCTTAGTTAAAGGGGATGTGTCTATGGTACTTCACCTTTCACTACAATTGTAGGTAAATCATATTCAGCTTATTTATATCGTAGATTTTTACAGTTTTACGGGGACATTAAAGAACCATTTACAATTGTAAAGCCAAAACGTTTTTTAAACGAATTAGAACGCAGTTTTTCTAATTTCTGCATTTTTAAAAAATATAAAAAAATTAGGCAACTTTATTCTGTAAAAATTTACATTTTTATTCCAAATTGAGAAATGAAATTTGACACAAATTACTAAGATCAGGAATTAAAACTTTAATATAAAAGCAATTTTGCTCAAAATGTTTAATAGTTTATTGTTAAATAATCGATTCAATACTTTAAAACGCGTGGTGAGCTAGGATTAATGCGCCTATAGTTTAATTAATTTTAGTTTTTTTTTTAAATTTCAATTCTTTCAGAGTTCTGAGAAGAAGATGTTCTGAGAAAAAAATGTTCTGAGAAGAAAATGTTCTGAAGAAAATGTTCTGTTCTGAAAAATCACTACATTGTTATAATAAAGTTTTGAACGATTTAGTTTTGGTTAAAGCAATGTTAATCACAAGATTGCTGAAATTATTTTGTCAATAACTGTTAATTTCGTGTATTTTTAGCTTAGTTACTAACGTGTTTGTGTAAAAGCCTAACAGCAAACTTATTAAAAATTCAATGAGATAGAAACGCTATCCACAAAACTGACCCGATACTGGTGAAGGATCGACCTAACCAATTCGATCAAAAACAAAAATTTCACTTCAGCGACACAGGTAGTAGCCGACTGTTGCGCAATGGTGCATTAAAAATGGTTAAATATATGTAGAGGTTAGCCGAGTTGGAATAAAATGACAACATATTGTTGTTTTAAAAGGAAGCGGTTTATTATAACTGAAGAGGGGAGCATTAAAAAAAAAGACAAATATTTATACTAGTGATAGTGACAGACGAAAATTCATAATTTTACAGCTCATAGGAGCTAAGCTGCTGACGTATTAAAAACGTTACCCACAAAACGCGGGTAGTGACCCCGAAGATAGTGAAGAATCGACCTAACCGATTTGATCGAAAGCAAAAATAAAAATCTAGCGGCAAAGGTTTCATAGCCGACTGTTTCATAATGGTGAATTAGAAATCGGTTAAGCACAAGTAGAGGTTAGCCGAGTGGGAATAAAATCACACATATTCTTGTTTTTTAAAAGTTAGATTTATTAACAAACGTAATACTGTTATGTAAATAACTTCAATATTAAAGCTAAAGTCTTCCAGGCTGAAATTATGGGCGAAACTGCTCACCATCAAAAAGAATTAAAGTATAAACGCTCGAGTGAAAAAAAATTTAAAAAAGTTGCCAGTGGTTATGTAACCAATTGTTATTTAGTTGCGTCACATGTTTTTCTGCACGTGATATTTTCTCGAAAAAAGAGTGGTTACTTGAAGACCCTGCTATTTTCAGCCTGATGGAATTAATCTTTAGTCGACCAACCAAGTGCGGTAAATAAGAAATTTTGAAAGGGAAGTAGTTTATTTTAAAACTGACAAATATTTATACTGACGATAGTGACAGACGACAATTCAAAACTTACAGCTCATAGGAGCTGCTGATTTATTATTATTGCAGTCTGTAAAAACATTAAACCCGACATATAGGGGGTCTAGCTTACGACACGTGGGGCGTTTTTGCGCCAGTTGCGAATTTCTTCAGGATTCTTCTGTGTCAGACTTCGGGAATTAAAACCAGACATTTATTAAAATATTTAAAAAATAAGGACTTTGGAAATTAAAAAAAAAATTAATAGGTAAATTTAATAGGTTACACGTAATAAAAATTCGTTTTGGTAATTTTTTGTTACATAACTCTCAAATACATAACTCTCAAAATAGCATGTTAGTGTTGGTGAAGCATCAAAATTATAAATAAATAATGCGAATTATAAATAAATAAAAAAATAACCATTTACAATTGTAAAGTCAGAACGTTTTTTTTAAACGAATCGAAATGTAGTTTTTTCTAATTCCCGCATTTTCAACACAAAAAAAATTGGGCAGCTTTATTCCGTAAAAATTTTTATTCCAAAATTAAAAAATTCGATAAATAATTACTAAAATAAGAAATTTAAAATTTAATATTAAAGCAATATTTGTCAAAGATTATTATTATTTTATTGTTAAATAATTTATTCAATACTGTAAATCGCGTGGTCAGCTAGGTTTCATGCGCCTATAGTTTAATTAATTTTATTTTCTTTTAAATTTTAATTCTTTTAGAGTATTTTGCTAACTAACAAGAAATGCCACGTTTTTTTTTCACTGCATTGATGTAATAAAATTTTTAAAGGACTTTAGCTTTGGTCAAAGCAATGTTAATTACAAGATTGCTGAAATCATTTTGCCAATTACTGTTAATTTCGTGTATTTTTAGTTTAGTTACTAACGTGTTTGTGTAAAACCCTAACAGCAAACTTATTAAAAATTCGATAAAAATGTTTTTAACAGATTAAAACTGTTTTTTAAATGTTTAATAAATGATAAAATCGTACTTTAACTTTTATAATATGAAACTTAGGTCGGATTTCTAAATAAAATTATTTAGAAAACCGACATAAGTCCAAATATATGCCTTATCCTGGTAGTGATAGCTTTCCAAGCTGCTTATGGTAGTTTGGAGGCAGGTAGAAGGTAGCCGAATCTGTCTCGGGGCAGGTAAAATACAGTAAAATGTCTTAGAGGCAGGTAAAAGGCAGCAAAAAAGTCTAACGGCCGATTCCCACCGGAAGGGCAGTGGATAGTGGATAGTGAACGCGCGCGTTTACATCATTACACCCTCATTGTTGCTGCGGGTTTAGAGGGTGTGCGCTGTGCGTCACCTCTCAGTTGCCAGTCTGGTGTGAACCGGCCTTTAGAGTCAGGTAGGAGGAGACAAAAGTATCTTATCTAAGGTATATAAGAGATAAAGCAGAGGCCGCCCAAAACTTGCCTCAGATAGGAGGCACTTGTAAAAACTCCTATGTTAAAGCATGTTTATGTGGAGAGGCGATTGAAGCAATAGCAAAACTTTCCCCAGAAGCAGATAGAAGACAAGGTGGGGGCAGGTGGGACGCAGCAAAAATGTTTTAGACGCAGGTAGAAAGCAGGAAAGAGGCATCCAAATTTCCATCGGTAGAAGGCAGATAGCACTGTTTTCTATTTTAACACATAATCACATATGCATAAGGAACACGTAAAAAATAGCTGAATCTTCTTTGGAGACAGGTAAAAGCAGTTCATAGGCAGGAAGCATTAAATGAATGCAAGATAATGGCGGATATGAGGCAGCAAAATTTTCCAAAGGGGCAAGTAAGAGACACGACAAGAACCTGCTTTCCTAACTGAGACACACTGTCAGTGTTAGATTATTCCTATGAAAAGGGGTTTTACTTAATGCAAGAAATATAACCATTTGCTAAAGTTTTTTACTGTTATTCATTGTCATCAAGAAAAATGTCATTTTTGGGTCAAGTTTTGTATAAATGAGTACTAAATGAGAAGCTCTAATGTATTTTTGCTCATATCTAATTGTTATTATTCTTTTTCATGTTGTTTTTGAGTTTTTGGGCTTTAATTAATGTTTGGATTTTTTCTCATTTTTGTTTGTTTGCTTTTAAACGTTTTAAAAAGTTTCCTAGTTTTTCTTTGTTAAAAGCTCAATCAGATGTTCAAAAAAAGAGCAGAAGAAAACAGAAGTATTATCCAATCCATTTACAGCAAATTAAACCTAGCTTCCCTTGATTTATTATTACTATTTATTATTAATTACAATTAAATTTAAAAATTTTGAGCAAAAACCGCTTAATATTAAAAATTAAATCCGTTATTTTAACAATTATTTTTCAAAATACTAATTTGGGACAACAATTCTTGCTTTTACATATATTTTTTCAAACTGAATAACAGTCTAAAACCAAAATCACAAAAGGAATTTTGAACAAGAAACAAAGTTTTAACTAAAAACTTTAAAAAAAACTTATAAATTTTTTTTTTGCCTAAAATGAAACAAAATTTTTATAACATGTTTTCAAACATGCTTTAAGCAACAACTTTTAAAAGTTGAAAACTTCATTGGTTTTGAAGACAGTGTTTAAACTTACGCTGCACATTAATGTCTTTTCGCTAAGATATATCTTTCAGCGTTAGCTATTTATTTTTTTTGAAGATAAGGCAAAACAATTACCGATAAAAAATTATGGGCCCTTAAAATTATTTTAACGTAACCTCCCCCCCCAAAAAAAATAAAGTTTTTAGGACATCCGTAAAATTACGAAAGATTATATGTTTATGTTTATATTGTGTCTATAAAGTACCAAAAGTTCTAAAAGTAATCAAGATATGTAAACAATTTTTCTTAAACAATTCGCCAAACCTAAGCGAATTTAAAACGTTATTAAAAAAATTCAACAATCTACTTTCGTTTACATTTCAAAAAAATATTCTAAAGCAGTTGTGCTAATAGCATACAAAGGATTTTTGTTTTTTGAACCAGGTTTTTCATTACATTAACCGTAATAATAAATTCATAAATAAAATATTTTAGCGCTTTGTTAAAAGTCTTAGCTACACTCGTATATATGCCCCGTTCAAACTCTTTACTCTGTTAAGGAGATATAACAAATTAAATTTTGAATTTTTGCTTTTGCACGAAATATTTTGTACAGATATTAGATGAACACTGTTCGCGCCTGTTTTCTTGGGTTTATCTGGTCAAATATTATTGTTTCACAAGCCGCTGTTTTGAAACTTAACTCTGATGATTTTCTGGCCGCATAAAGTTTTGAACATTACACACATTTTTTACGTCGTATTTTTGTTAATAAATATAAAAAATGAGTTTGGTAATAGATTTTTATCCCTAAAGGTGCAGTATACTAATTCTTGGTGCATTTTTATTGCTGTTTAATTAATACTGATATATCAGGTCACACTGAGAAAAAAAATTGTATTATACCAAAAATTAATTCTTAATAGTTAACAAGTTATTAACAAGACTACCGCTTGGTTATTTCCAATGTGTTTTTTATACACCATTTTTTTCAAAAACAAAACATTTCTACTAAACGAAAATTAAGAAACCTTTATAGAATTCATGCTAAGGTACCAACAAACCTAAATTTTAGAATTGGTTTAATTACAAAAAGTATTATATGATTAATGCCATTTTAAAAATATTATATTCCAAAAATAAGGTTTTGTGTTTGGTTTATGGTGTGTTTTAAAACATTTTTAAAATTTCAAAATAATGTAAAATTTAAAAAAGTGAAATATCTTTTTTATAGACAGTTCATTTTTTTTTAAAAGTAAAACTTTGAGTAGCTAACAAATAATACCAGAATAATAGCAAACAAAAAACACACTAAAAAACACACCAACTATAAAACACAAATTAATTTTTTTTTGTTTAATTATTTAACACTTTTTTGAATTGAACCAAATTTAAAACTCACTCTTTTTGGTGCCTCAGTATGATTTCTATTAAGTTTATTATTATCCGTCCAATAAAATTGTATTTTTTTAAAAAAATGGTGTATTAAAAGCAACATTGGGAATAACCAAGTAGTATTCTTGTTAATAACTCGTTAATCCTTTTTTTTCAAGTATGATCTAATACATCGCTTAATATTAATTAAAACGCAAAATAAAATACAACTAGAATTAGTATACTGCACCTTTGAAGGTGCAGTGCGGACTGCGGAGTAAAATTTTTTGTCTTCGATTTTAACGATTTTTCGCGAAAACCTTACCCCTTCCCACAATAGCCCACAAAATTTTTTTTATACAAATATCTCCAGAGGTTCAGGATATATGACTCCCTTCCCAAAAATATTTTGACAAATTCAGTACTTGAAAAATTGCTCAATGGGTATAAAAATTAAAGTTACAAAATGTGCCCTCAAAAAAGCGGCTACTTTGAAGATACCTTAATTGTGCGGTGCATAATGAAACTTTTTGTCTTCGATTTTGTTTTTTTATGAAAACCTTACCGCTGCCTCCAATAGCCCACAAAATATCTTCAGTGTTTCAGAAGGAACGACACCCACTATGGCGTTTTTTCGATAATCCTTTACTTTTTTGCTCAAATTGCTCAATTAATATAATAATTTAAGTTACAAAGAAAGTATGACTACTTTATAATTTTATTTAATATCTTGATTGTTAAGATTGGAACGGTATTTATTGAGATATTGCCTTTCCGGTACAAAAAACCCGCGATTTTTTCGCCAAAATACGAAGTGCAGGCAAAAACGTTGGGCAAACATAAACAAATCACTGCTGTGGTTTGGTGTTTTTAACGAAAAAATCGTGTTTTTTGTACGGGAAACACAATATCTCAACAAATACTGTACGAATCTTAACAATCAGGGTATAAAATTAAAGTAGAAAGTATCCGCTTTCTTTGAGTACATATTTTTTAATATTAAACTTTAAACTTAATGAGCAATTTTCAAACACAGAATTGTCGAAAAAAAACATTTTCGGGGGGTCATATCTCATGAACCAGTGGAGATATTTTAATGAAAAATTTTTTGTGGGCTATTGGGGCAGGGCAGGGTTTTTTAAAAAAATTATCAAAATCTAAGACAAAAACTTAGACTCCGCATTGAACCTTTAAATGATATCGTAGCAATTTTAATCTGTATTTTTGATATTTTTCATGTGTAAAATAAGTGATATAAATAAAACCAATTGTATAAATTATAATTTTTCTAGAAATTTTTTGTTCAATGTTTAGTTTTCACAGAGTATAGGTGACTCAGATAATAATTTGCTAAATTTGGATACACT
>JASAMX010034869.1:0-37327 GCA_030248175.1 Microlaimidae sp. YZB2_3 | reverse complement strand
GTATGTTTATTGCAAACTTAAACCATTCAAAAAATCCTTTTTTTGCAGTAAAATTAAACTTACAAAATATATATTAGGTTATTATTTTTTCATTACAATAGGCATAATAAATAAGTATTTATGGTGTTATGGGGCATTTTCTAATTAGAAATACGGACGTTTTATAAAAAAGCCAAACAAAAATACATCAATAATAAATGTTTTATATAAAAATACTACAGTTCATTATCCATTAGCCATTCTTTTATTTAAACTTATTAAACTATAAACAAATGACTTCTTTACATATGACAACTGTAACATTTCACATTCAATAAGCTGTAATTTTATGAAAATATTTAGTATTAAATTGTTTTCGAAAATCTCAATAATAAATTAATTTCAGCAAAGCCTTAGTTTTAAGAATTTGATGTTAAAATCTCTACGCGCAAATTAAACGATTTACATATTTATCTTTATTGGTATAACTACTTAAATGATATTGTACAGCTAATCCCCAAAGCAAAAAAAACTCAAATCTATTCAAAATTAAGTTAGTTTTTTTATAATCCTAAACCAAAAAACCTAAAACAAAAAAAGTTAATTTAAAAAACAAATAGAAAATTCTTACGTCCATACAATTTCTTTTTTTTTGCGTTTTTGAATCATTTGTAAGAATTTGTAGACCATCCGGAAGTATTTTCTTTATGTGTGAGTTAAAACACTAATACTCTCCAGTAGAAACAAATAAAAAAATAGCTTCGAACTAAAGAACCAAAGCCAGCGCAAACATAATATGTTTTCCATTACTCCTGAATTTCGCTACATAAATTTTAAATTTAAACAAAATTCTCCACGATTTGTTTGGCACTTTTGTAAAATTTTCAATTTTAATAAAAATCTTCACAAATCTAGAAAAAAATCAACTTTCTACGATAATGTTGTATAATGATACAATGTTTTCAAATTTTATTCAAAAACTCAAGCTTACTTTGTTTTGCAGTATATATTGAATTAAGTATAATCTAAAAATGCATGGTTTTGAAACAATATAGTAAATCAGTCACTGAGTTCTCAAGTTGCAGTCGTGTAATACTTGTTTTCATTGAAACAAGTATTTATTGAATTGAAAACTAGTAAGTATGCATTGTTTTAATAATTAACAACTATTACTGGTTTTTAAAATCAGTAAGATGTCTGAGAGGTGGTTTGGTAAAACCAAAGACGAAAGTAATTTATGAGACAACTGCTTTAACACGGTCTTAACATGTTCTTATCAACTATTCCGAAAACTTTTTTTCGGAATTTAAGGTGTACATCTATAGGTAAAATACTCGTAGCTCAAAACGTAGGCGTGGTTTAATTTTCGTCTTTAAAAATATACACTTCTTTTTACCTGTTTTTAATGAAAACTTAAAAAAACATTGCTAATATAAGATTATTTTATATTAATTGGTTTTAGCAAGAATATATAACACAAGAGAATGTCCGACTGTACACTAAATTTTTGACCAAAATTTTGCGAGAAAACTCGCACTTTTGAATTCGTGTGCGACTTTTCTCGCAAAAATCCGCCATTTTCTGCTAGTTTTTCCGCGCTGCGATTTTTAACACAGTGTTAGTTTTCTCGCAGTGGGGACTGCGACTTCTTTCGCACTCTATGCTGCTTTATTCGCACTGCGAGCCTGGCCGCGCAACAAAAAAAATACAGACGCTGGTAGTCATTTTCAAAGGAGTAAAACACTTTGAAACTTGTTTTATTTAATTTTAAAACGTTCGAAAGTGATTTTATTTTATTAAAACTAAAAAGTTTTAACATCTTAAGGTAAAAAAAACGACTTTTACTCATTTAAACACAAAATTTTCGCTCCGCTTTGTTTTTATTTTTTTTGTTGCGCGGCCAGGCTCGCAGTGCGAAAATAATCGCGGTGCGAATAAAGCAGCATAGAGTGCGAAAGAAGTCGCAGTCCCCACTGCGAGAAAACTAACACTGTGTAAAAAATCGCAGCGCGGGAAAACTTGCAGAAAATGGCGAATTTTCGCGAGAAAAGTCGCACACAAATTCGGAAGTGCGACTTTTCTCGCAAAATTTTGGTCAAAAATTTAGAGTACAGTCGGACATTCTCTTGTGTTATATATTCTTGGTTTTTGTAAAAAGAAGTCTATTGTATATGTATTCATTTTGTAATCAACCCTTGTATTTTCGTTTATATTTTGTTATTTTAAGTTTAAAATCGATTTTGGTTAAGATTATTAAGTTGCAAGTTAACATTTAACATGTCCGTGAAATACTTGTTGCCGTTTATTTTAACGGCGCAGTGTAAAGTGAATCATTTCAACTTGTTGAAATGAACCTTTCCAGTGGTCCCCACGCGCAGAAGGAGCATGGGTACTGTAAGGACTCGCGCAACTGCAAAACTGCGAACTCATTTCGGATTTTTTTACCTCAAGTAAAAATGAAAGCGTGCTCATACATGATTTCTGCTTCCAGTACGCTCATTAGTTGATTTAGAAGACGAAAAACAATTCTGAGCGATTATTGGGGTAAACGAATAGGCGAGAGTCGCAGCTACGACTATTTTACCTATAACATTATTTGCAGACTCGTGTTAAAAAATCGCATTTGGTTATTAAAAACAAACATAATAGCCGCAAGAAAATAAATAATCAAATAAAAAATAAGCATAATAAGCATGTGCGAGTTTTCTTGCTGTTTTTTTTAAGGAAATTTTCTTCATTTTGAAAGAGTAGGTCCAACGGCCTGTCAGGTTGCCTACGTAATTTAAACAAATCAAATAGTCATTGAGAGCAAAGGATGTAGTATTAAATACTCTCAAGCGATTTCAATGAAGGCAAACCTCATTTGTAATCGCTATAAAGCAGAACCCTTTTATGTTGTCGCATACGACTGATTTCAGGAATTTCGCAATTAATGACATGTCTCAGATAAGCATCTTTAACGGTATTATTTATTAATGTTTAAAGTTAAATTTTAGGATTTTATCATGTAAAAAAACCTATATGTAGTATCGAACTATATTTTTTAAATTCCAGAAAGAGAAATAAAAGTTAAACTAAAAGTAAAATTTTTAACACGGAACCATTAGTTTTTTTGAAAAAATCGTAAATTCAGCTAAAATCTATTTCCGGATTTTTTTTTGTATTTCATTTTTTATACCCTCCGCTCTTTATTTTTCCTGGTTTTGACGTTTTTGACTTTTGTAAATAATAATTAAAGCTAGTTTGAAAAGTAAAAATCTAGAATTATCCAGCTGCTCACGCATTTAGTGCTTAAATTAGTACTTTTTATCCATTTTTTGTAACAGTTACGGATTAGGTTGTTAAAATATATAAAAAGCATAGTTTCATAAAGAAACATTAGCCTAAGCTTTGTTTTAATATAGTTATCAAAACAATATGACGTACGTTTTCTCTATCAGCATTCAGGAACTATGACGCTTTAATTCTTTTATAATTCAGTATTTTAAAAACAAATTTTTCTTTATATATCGATATTTCAAAAACAAAATTCATTTTTAAAAACAGAGCATACAAAAAATTTTATTCTCTCATATACAAAAAGTTTGTTTCATTCTTTGCGTTTACTGTTGCATGTATTTTTATGCCTGGTTTCTTATTTGTTTTGTTTTTTTTTTTTTGAAAACAAAACAAATAAGAAATAAGTTTTTTCTTATTTGTTTTGTTTTCAAAAAACAAAACAAATAAGAAAAAACTTAGTAAAAGTAAACAAAAAAATAACAAACCAAAAAAAAAGTTTTTTTTGGTTTCTTATTTCGAAGTTGTGAAGGGTGTTTTGTTTTCTTTTACAAAGTAGCCATAACTTCAAATACATGCATTTATTTTTGGTAAATATTACAACTCGTTGTTACTCTGACACAAAGAGCCACAATCAGTATAAAATCAACGTGACTCTGACTCATTTTGCTTGGATTATTTGTGTGTTAAGATATAAAAAGAGTCATAGTTAGGAGTATTTTACAACGCTTCTGACTCATCGTGTCAGAGTAACGACGAACTATTAATGATCAACACAGTATTTAACCTACGCCTGAAATATTTTATTTTGTAAAAGTTTTAAGTTTAAAAGAGGAGTATATTTTGTAAAAATTAAAACACCATTTTGCAGTTGGTCTAATAAACAGACGGATTTTAATAACATTTTGTGGAAAAAATCCTAGTCCTAGTCAAAGCTTTTTAAATTTAATTACTTTCTTGAAAAGTAGTAAATAAATAAACAATTTTTCCGAAAATATTTTGACAAAGGTGGATGCGTTTTTTTGTAACTTACTATTTTGAGTGTTGTTTCTGTTTGAAACTTAAGTGAGTTACAAGCAAGTTCAATTACAAGTTCCAAGATAAGTAAGTTTTTATAAGTTTAGAGGTACTAAAATAGTTTTTTTTTCAACTGTTTTTAGTTTAAAATCTTTGTTTCTAAGGTTTCTAAGTTTTTACAAGGATGATGTGGACTGAAAAATTTTTAAGTCGACACATTTAACTAATGGAGAGATTGATTTGAAGAATATTTATATCAATGTATAATAGTAAAGAGGGTGAAAATTCTGCATAAATTAACAGGTATGTTACCATAACACGTCAGGATTTTAAGGACCCTCAAAATGTCCTATAGTATTTGTGATCACGTCATATATTTTTTGCTCTTTGGGAATGGTTATGGGAGAAGCTGTTAGAGTCACTTTTAGCCAATTAGCGCTTGGGAAAAAATTGGACCTCCAATGAATGAAAGATCTCCATTTTTTTCCCAAACCCTAATTGGCTAAAACTGAATCTATACGGTCATAACTTTGTGAAGGTCTTTAACACTGAACAATTTCCTTTTAAATGGGAGGGTTTTGACTATCGTAAAAACGAATAATTTTCTTTGTTGTTAATCTGCTTTAAAAATATAAATAAGAAACATTAATCACTGAAGCAGAGCAAGAATATTACAGTTTTTTATTTAAAAAATTAACATAGACATTTTATGCCGTAAAAAGCTTTTTCACTAAAAGGGGGAGAGACCCGAAACCCTTACTACTAAAAAGAATTAGGTTAAATAAGATATAGTTAGAAAGCATATATTTCGGCGATGTCGTAAAGATGCTGAAAGTAAAAAAAAAAACTATCCTGCGGACAAGGGATTTTCACCAAAGGGGTACTCTTATTTTGCCACTCAAAAAATTTTGTCTTTAAATTGGTTTGATCTTATCAACTTAAATTTACATGGAAATTTATGCTGTACACCGCATCTTCCCCAACAACAAAGCTAAACAGGCAATGGTACCTAAGGAATAATATTAAAGTTTATAGTCCATATTAAAAATACATTAAGAAGATTAAATTGTTGAAAAGGCTAAAAGCCATAGTCATTTTTATACTGGACAGCCCTTACAAGAAAGGGCATTTCGGATTTTGCTACTTGAATAATGTTTTGTCTTTGAACTAGCTTTAAATTATATTGGGAAAAAATATTTAAATTACTGAAAACATGTTTTTTTGAGGTTTTTAATTGTGGAGATTTTAAATCTAATATAAAATTTCAAATTAAAACATCATCTTTAGAACATGAACAACTACGGGATGGCCACTTAATTTTTTACTATAAATAGTCGTAAGACAGTTGTTCTAGACTTTCTGTTGATAAAAATTTAAAAATCAATAAAAACTTAAATATAAATTATTTGTTGACTAGGCAGGCATCGAAGCTTTGTTATTTTTACAAAATAAAAAAAATGAAACAAAACATACTTAGAAATTGTATGTCAGCCGTGTATGGCTGACACAGACTGCTTTTCAATTAAAAATTCTTATGCAATCGAGTTTTAATTTGAAAATATTTAAAAAAAAACAACATAAAACCAGAGCTGTACTTTTTTTACAACTCTCTTCCCCTTTAAAAAAAAAAATTGGAGGTCACTTATCAAAAAATTTAATTCCGAAAACAGCTTCGAAGATGGAGTCAGATCATGTGTTTATGCTTACTTGTGGTACTCTAAGCGTCAATTGAAAAGTAATTAAAACCTGTAAAAAATCGGTTTTTAATAGCGAAAATACGCTGCATTTAAAACCTCACCAAAGCTTTACCCGAACTAAAACTAAACCGCTTGAATTTTGTTTTAGCCGCATACCAAACGGTGTTTTTTTATATATAAATTCAACACGTTAGCTTTTTAAGGACTGTTTTTAACCATATCGATAATATAAAGTCATAGATAAACAATATTTTTTACCATTTCAATTAATAGTCAAATTTCTTTGCTTTGCCCTCATATAGTTTTAGTATAATGGACTGTAATCGCGTAATTTCAAGTTTAGTCACCAATCCACATAATTCTTGAAAAGGTTTATCAACATACCTAGCATTTAGCATTACAAAGTTTTGAGTTCGGTTTCCCTTCCACCATGAAATAAATAATTCGTTATAAGATAGGTCATTTTTCCTCAGTTTTTTTACAAAAGAAGAATTAACAACAATAAAACAATGTAAAATAGTTTGTTTATAGTCTATAGTTTTTTCACTCAAGTTTTGGGCAGCCGAAAAAGTTTTTAAGGCTTTACATTAAATATGACGGAAATTTTTCAAACAGATGTATTTATAGAATTTAAAAGATAGAAAAACTGATTAGATCTTTTTGGAAAATTTCTAATTGTCCGGCAGGACTCTGGCTTAAAATTTTCTGAAAAATGCGATGTAGGCTCGTTATATTTTTACTACCATAAGACAATAAAACTGATAAAATTATAGCTATAAGCTATAAAGTGAAGTATAAGCCATAAGCCATATTGATTTAAAGAATTGTTAAACGATGTTTCAGCTGATGGTTGCCTTAAGAACTAGTGTTTTATTATTGCAGTGTTTTCAATCAGCTTTGTCTAAGGATTTTCACTCCGCACCCGAAACTATATCTGTTGAATCGTTGAACGATTTCTTTAAAATTAACTTTTGAGTCAGGGTATATGAACACAAATTTTAGATCAGTGTTTATGAGCGCCAAACATAAACCACAAAAGTTGTTAAAAATGGTGTTTTTTTACGGAATTTCTTCTGTAATGCTCTCAAAAAATGTGGAATAAGACAGGTGAATAAGGAATTAAAATTTACATCAGGAAGAATAAAAAAGAGCAAGTTGATTTTGAGGGTTTTGAAAACATAAAATACGATATAAAAATTATTTGGTATGTTGTATTTTTAGTTTATAACCGTTGAAATAGATCTAGCTTTGCAAAAAATATCTATTTCCAGTAGTTTTGTGAGAATTTATAAATAATTGAATAAAAATAATGAAATCCCAGGCAAGGTTGAAAAAATTTTTACTATCATAATCGCTCTAGAAATAACGTACGATACAAAGCGTTTAATATTTTCATTAGCAAAAAATTATGTTCAAATACCTTCATAAAAATTTTTTTGCGGTCCGTATATTTATTATCAATGAGTCTTTTTATTATAATTAACAAGTTTTGTGTTTCCTGATCAAATTATGTGGTTCTTATACCCTGACTCGAAAGTTAATTTAAAAGAAATCGTTCAACGATTAAGAACGATATAGTTTCGGGTGCGGAGTGAAAATCCTAAGCGAAGCTGATAAAAACGCTGCAATAATAAAACACTAGTTATAAGGCAACCATCCAGCTGAAACATCGTTTAACAATTCTTTAAATAAATATGGCTTATGGCTTATACTTCACTTATAGCCTTCTAGCTATAATTTATCAGTTTTATTGTCTTATGGTAGTAAAAATATAACGAGCCTACATCGCATTTTCAGAAAATTTTAAGCCAGAATTGCTGCCCGGGACAATTAGAAATTTTCCAAAAAATCAGTTTTTTCTATTGCTTTTTAAATTCTATAAATACATATATATTTTGTAAAAAAATTTCCGTCATATTTAATGTAAAGCCTTAAAAACTTTTTCGGCTGCCCGTTTTAAGAATGAAAAACTATAGACTATAAACAATATATTTAATTTGTTTTATTGTTGTTTAATTATTTCTTTTGTGGTTTTTGAGTAAAACTGACCTATAATTTAACAAATTATTTATTTCATGGTGGAAGGGAAATTTTGAACTGAAATCTTTGTAATGCTAAATGCTAATTATAATGATAAACCTTTTCAAGAATTATGTGGATTGGTGACTAAACTTGAAATTACGCGATTACAGTATATTATACTAAAACTATATGAGGGCAAAACAAAGAAATTTGACTATTAATTGAAATGGTAAAAAATATTGTTTATCTATAATTTTATATTATCGATATGGTAAAAAACAGTCCTTAAAAAGCTAACGTATTAAATTTATATATAAAAGGAAAACGCCGTTTTTGGTATGCGGCTAAAACAAAATTCAAGCGTTTTTGATTTCAGTTCGGGTAAAGGATCATTGAGGTTTTAAAATGCAGCGTATTTTCGCTATTTCAGAAAACCGATTTTTTACCGGTTTTAATTACTTTTCAATTGACGCTTAGAGTACCACAAGTAAGCATAAAACACATAGATCTTACTCCATCTTTGTTTTTTTTTTAGGAATTAAATTTTTTGATAAGGGGCCGCCAGAATTTTTTTTAAAGGGGAAGAGAGTTGTAAAAAAGTACGAGCTCTGGTTTTATGTTGTTTTTTTTTAGATATGTTCAAGTTAAAACTGCGAAATTGCATCGTGATTTTTTAATTGAAAAAGCAGTCTGTGTCAGCCATACACGGCTCAACCGTACGATTTCTAAGTATGTTTCGTCACATTTTTTTATTTTGTAAAAATAACAAAGCTTTCGATGCCTGCCTAGTCAACAAATAATTTATATTTAAGTTTTTATTGATTTTTGAATTTTTATAGACAGAAAGTCTCAAACAATACTTTCTTACCGCTATTTTTATAATTAAAAATTAAGTGTTCAGCCGAGAGTTCTTCATGTTTCTAAAGATAAATATTTAATTTGAAATTTTATATTAGATTTAAAATCTACCACAATTAAAAACCTCAAAAAAACTTTTTTTCAGTAATTTAAATATTTTTTCCCAATATAATTTAAAGCTAGTTAGAAGAGCAAAACATTATTCAAGTAGCAAAAGCCAAAATGCCTTTTCTTGTAATGGGTTAATCAGTATAAAAAATGACTATGGCTTTTAGCCTTTTTTGACGATTAAAAAAAAATAATGTATTTTTAATATGGACTATAAACTTTAATATTATTCCTTAGGTACCATTGCCTGTTTAGCTTTGTTGTCGAGGAAGATGCGGTGTACAGCATAAATTTCCATGTAAAAAAAGTTTCATAAGATCAAACCAATTTAAAGACAAAATTTTTTTGAGTGGCAAAATAAGAGTACCCCTTTGGTGAAAATCCCTTGTCCGCAGGATAGTTTTTTTTTTACTTTCAGCATCTTTACGACATAGCAGAAATATATGCTTTCTAACTATACTATTATTTAACCTAATTCTTTTTAGTAGTAAGGGTTTAAGGATCTCTCCCTTTTTTAGTGAAAAAGCTTTTTACCGGCATAAAATGTCTATGTTAATTTTTTAAATAAAAAACTGTAATATTCTTGCTCTGCTTCAGTGATTTAATGTTTTTTATTTATATTTTTAAAGCAGATTAACAACAAAGAAAAAAATATTCGTTTTAAGATAGTCAAAACCCTCCAATTTAAAAGGAAATTGTTAATGTTTTAAAGACCTTCACAAAGTTATGACCGTATAGATTCAGTTTTAGCCAATTAGGGTTTGGGAAAAAAATGGAGATCTTTCATTCATTGGAGGTCCAATTTTTTCCCAAGCGCTAATTGGCTAAAAGTGACTCTAACAGCTTCTCCCATAACCATTCCCAAAGAGCAAAAAATATATGACGTGATCAAAAATACTATAGGACATTTTGAGGGTCCTTAAAATCCTGACGTGTTATGGTAACATACCTGTTAATTTATGCCGAATTTTCACCCTCTTTACTATTATACATTGATATAAATATTCTTCAAATCAATCTCACCATTAGTTAAATGTGTCGGCTTAAATATTTTTCAGTCCACATCATCCTTGTAGAAACTTAGAAACCTTAGAAACAAAGATTTTAAACTAAAAACAGTTGAAAAAAAAACTATTTTAGTACCTCTAAACTTATAAAATTTTACTTATCTTGGAACTTGTAATTGAACTTGCTTGTAACTCACTTAAGTTTCAAACAGAAACAACACTCAAAATAGTAAGTTACAAAAAAACGCATCCACCTTTGTCAAAATATTATCGGAAAAATTGTTTATTTATTTACTACTTTTCAAGAAAGTAATTAAATTTAAAAAGCTTTGACTAGGATTTTTTCCACAAAATGTTATTAAAATCCGTCTGTTTATTAGACCAACTGCAAAATGGTGTTTTAATTTTTACAAAATATACCCCTCTTTTAAACTTAAAACTTTTACAAAATAAAATATTTCAGGCGTAGGTTAAATACTGTGTTGATCATTAATAGTTCGTCGTTACTCTGACACAATGAGTCAGAAGCGTTGTAAAATACTCCTAACTATGACTCTTTTTATATCTTAACACACAAATAATCCAAGCAAAATGAGTCAGAGTCACGTTGATTTTATACTGATTGTGGCTCTTTGTGTCAGAGTAACAACGAGTTGTAATATTTACCAAAAATAAATGCATGTATTTGAGGTTATGGCTACTTTGTAAAAGAAAACAAAACACCCTTCACAACTTCGAAATAAGAAACCAAAAAAAACTTTTTTTTTTGGTTTCTTATTTTTTTGTTTACTTTTACTAAGTTTTTTTCTTATTTGTTTTGTTTTTTGAAAACAAAACAAATAAGAAAAAACTTATTTCTTATTTGTTTTGTTTTCAAAAAAAAACAAAACAAATAAGAAACCAGGCATAAAAATACATGCAACAGTAAACGCAAAGAATGAAACAAACTTTTTGTATATGAGAGAATAAAATTTTTTGTATGCTCTGTTTTTAAAAATGAATTTTGTTTTTGAAATATCGATATATAAAGAAAAATTTGTTTTTAAAATACTGAATTATAAAAGAATTAAAGCGTCATAGCCTCAAATGTAATATCAAGAACCTACATTAATTGTTTTTGATAACTATATTAAAACAGAAACTTAGGCTAATGTTTCTTTATGAAACTATGCTTTTTATATATTTTAACAACCTAATCCGTAACTGTTACAAAAAATGGATAAAAAGTACTAATTTAAGCACTAAATGCGTGAGCAGCTGGATAATTCTAGATTTTTACTTTTTCAAACTAGCTTTAATTATTATTTGCGAAAGTCAAAAACGTCAAAACCAGGAAAAGTAAAGAGCGGAGGGTATAAAAGAATGAAATACAAAAAAAAATCCGGAAATAGATTTTAGCTGAAATTTACGATTTTTTTCAAAAAAACTAATGGTTCCGTGTTAAAAATTTTACTTTTAGTTTAACTTTTATTCTCTCTTTCTGGAATTTAAAAAATATAGTTCGATACTACATATAGGTTTTTTTACATGATAAAATCCTGAAATTTAGCTTTAAACATTAATAAATAATACCGTTAAAGATGCTTATCTGAGACATGTCATTAATTGCGAAATTCCTGAAATCAGTCGTATGCGACAACATAAAAGGGTTCTGCTTTATAGCGATTACAAATGAGGGTTGCCTTCATTGAAATCGCTTGAGAGTATTTAATACTACATCCTTTGCTCTCAATGACTATTTGATTTGTTTAAATTACGTAGGCAACCTGACAGGCTGTGGACCTACTCTTTCAAAATGAATAAAATTTCCTTAAAAAACAGCAAGAAAACTCGCACATGCTTATTATGCTTATTTTTTATTTGATTATTTATTTTCTTTCGGCTATTATATTTGTTTTTTTTTTACCAAATGCGATTTTTTAACCTGAGTCTGCAAATAATGTTATAGGTAAAATAGTTGTAGCTGCGACTCTCGCCTATTCGTTTACCCCAATAATCGCTCAGAATTGTTTTTCGTCTTCTAAATCAACTAATGAGCGTACTGGAAGCAGAAATCATGTATGAGCACGCTTTCACTTTTACTTGAGGTAAAAAAATCCGAAATGAGTTCGCAGTTTTGCAGTTGCGCGAGTCCTTACAGTACCCATGCTCCTTCTGCGCGTGGGGACCACTGGCCGGTTCATTTCAACAAATTGAAATGATTCACTTTACACTGCGCCTTTAAAATAAACGGCAGCAAGTATTTCACGGACATGTTAAATGTTAACTTGCCACTAAATGATCTTAACCAAAATCGATTTTAAACGTATAAAATAACAAAATATAAACAAAAATTCAAGGGTTGATTACAAAATGAATACATATACAATAGACTTCTTTTTACTAAAACCAAGAGGATATAACACAAGAGAATGTCCGACTGTACTCTAAATTTTGACCAAAATTTTGCGAGAAAAGTGACACTTCCGCAATTTGTGTGCGACTTTTCTCGCGAAAATTCGCCATTTTCTGGAAGCTTTCCCGCGCTGCGATTTTTTATACACAGTGTTAGTTTTCTTCGCAGTGGGGACTGCGACTTCTTTCGCACTCTATGCTGCTTTATTCGCACTGCGATTATTTTCGCACTGCGAGCCTGGCCGCGCAACAAAAAAAATAAAAACAAAGCGGAGCGAAAATTTTGTGTTTAAATGAGTAAAAGTCGTTTTTTTTACCTTAAGATGTTAAAACTTTTTAATTTTAATAAAATAAAGTAACTTTCGAATGTTTTAAAATTAAATAAAACAAGTTTCAAAGTGTTTTACTCCTTCTTTGAAAATGACAACCAGCGTCTGTATTTTTTTTGTTGCGCGGCCAGGGTGCAGTGCGAATAAAGCAGCATAGAGTGCGAAAGAAGTCGCAGTCCCCACTGCGAGAAAACTAACACTGTGTTAAAAATCGCAGCGCGAAAAAACTAGCAGAAAATGGCGGATTTTTGCGAGAAAAGTCGCACACGAATTCACAAGTGCGACGTTTCTCGCAAAATTTTGCTCAAAAATTTAGTGTACAGTCGGACATTCTCTTTGTGTTATATATTCTTGCTAAAACCAATTAATATAAAATAATCTTATATTAACAATGAATTTTCTGAGTTTTCATTAAAAACAGGTAAAAAGAAGTGTTTTTTAAAGGCGAAAATTAAACCACGCCTACGTTTCCAGCTACGAGTATTTTACCTATAGATATACACTTAAAATTGCCAAAAAAAAGTTTTCGGAATAGTTGATAAGAACATGTTAAGACCGTGTTAAAGCAGTTGTCTCATAAATTACTTTCGTCTTTGGTTTTACCAAACCACTCTCTCAGACATCTTACTGATTTTAAAAACCAGTAATAGTTGTTAATTATTAAAACAATGCATACTTACTAGTTTTCAATTCAATAAATACTTGTTTGAATGAAAACAAGTATTACACGACTGCAACTTGAAAAATCAGTGACTGATTTACTATATTGTTTCAAAACCATGCATTTTTAGATTATACTTAATTCAATATATACTGCAAAACAAGTAAGCTTGAGTTTTCGAATAAAATTTGAAAACATTGTATCATTATACAACATTATCGTAGAAAGTTGATTTTTTTCTAGATTTGTGAAGATTTTTATTAAAATTGAAAATTTTACAAAAGTGCCAAACAAATCGTGGAGATTTTTGTTTAAATTTAAAATTTATGTAACGAAATTCAAAACTAATGGAAAACATATTATGTTTGCACTGGCTTTAACTCTCTAGTTCGAAGCTATTTTTATTTTGTTTCTACTGGAGAGTTAGTGTTTTAACTCACACATAAAGAAAATCTTCCGGATGGTCTAAAATTCTACAAATGATTCAAAAACGTAAAAAAAGAAATCGTAAAAACGTAAGAATTTTTTATTAGTATTTTAAATTAACTTTTTTTGTTTTAGGTTTTTTGGTTTAGGATTATAAAAAACTAACTTAATTTTGAATAGATTTGATTTTTTTCATTTGCTTTGGGGATTAGCTGTACAATATTATTTAAGTAGTTATACAATAAAGATAAATATGTAAATTGTTTAATTTGCGCGTGGAGATTTTAACATCAAATTGTTAAAACTAAGGCTTTGCTGAAATTAATTTACTATCGTGATTTTCGAAAACAGCTTAATACTAAGTATTTTAATAAAATTACAGCTTATTGAATGTGTACAGTTGTCATATGTAAAGAAGTCATTTGTTTATAGTTTAATAAGTTTAAATAAAAAATAACTAATGGATAATGAACTGTAGTATTTTATTGTAAAAGTACTTTTATTGATGTATTTTTGTTTGGCTTTTTTATAAAACGTCCGTATTTCTAATTAGAAAATGCCCCATAACACCATAAATACTTATTTATTATGCCTATTGTAATAAAAAATAATAACCTAAGATATTTTGTAAGTTTAATTTTACGGCAAAACAAGGGTTTTTTTGAATGGTTTAGTTTGCAATAAACATATTAATTGAAGTAGATATTCGAACGACTGATTTTCCAGTATTTAATTACTCATTTTTAATTGCACTATTTAAGTTACTGGTGACCGGTGAAAACAGTAATTTTTTCACTGGTTACCGGTGAAACCAGTATTTTCTTAATGTTATGCTAATAAAAAACCGTTTTGGTTGCCAATGTTATATTTACTGTTAGAGCATGCAATTCGAGTAGTCAAAACCAGTAAGATGTTTTTGAGAGCAAAAGTTCAAAGGCAAGGCCAACCATAAGTTGCGTTAATTATCCATTTTTTTCCAATCATTAAAAATTGATCTACAGTACATAATTCTTAATGATAAAAATGTTTAACACACAGTCGGAGATTCTCTCTCGCTTTTGTATTCTTGCTATTAATAAACTCGCACTAATTGTAATAATACAACTTTTGGAGAAAAAAAAGTTATGCGGCAATTTAGAATTTTACAATGCTTTCAAAATAAAATAACAGTTTAACATTATGGGTCCAGTATCTTTAATCAAATACAATCCGTCGTTTTTGTGACACCATGAGTCAGATGCGTCGTAAAATAGCCGTAACTGTGACTCCTTTTTTATCTCAACACATAATTAAAATAAACAAAATAAGTCAGAGTCACGTTGATTTTATAATGATTGTGACTCTTTGTGTCAGAGTAACGACGAATCTAAGTAAGCAGCCGTTAGTATTTAGTAATATTCAAATACCTAAATATAGCTATAAAAAAGCCTACATAATTAAAAACGAAAGACTGGGCCTTCTTAACACGGAAGCATCAGTTGGTCACGCAATATTTTTTTTATTACGCAAAAGCTTATAAATTTGTGATTTTAGAAAATAGTCTTTCTTGTTTTTTTAGTCATGAACAATCACGACGATTGTTTCATTCTACATAAAGTTCTTGAAAAGAAATTGTAATAATTCGTATATAACGGTGGTTCTAAAAAAAACATGAGTAAAAAAATATAGACAACCGCTTGTTTTAGAAAAACGTTGAAAAAAAGCAAAATAGTTTGGTTTTCTAAAATTTTTATGCTTATTTCTTTAGTTCACCAAAGTCATATACTAATTACTTGCAATTCTTCTCGAGATATTTGTATGAATTAACCGTCGTGATTGTTCATAGGAAAAACCATAGTTGTTGTGACCAAACTTTAAAAATCCCAAAAAAACTGGAGTGAGTAAAACAACAAAAAAAATTTTTTTTTGGAGAATTAACGTTGGTCCGAAACAATAATATGTAGAAATCCGGAACGTCTAAAACTGCAAATAAAATATTTAATAAGTGAAAAACGATTAAAATGAAAGTTTTCAATTCTATGAAACAACAACGAAAAAAGCTAATAAATAAGGAAATAGTCAATATACATACTATCAAGCAGAAAATTTGAAACAAAGGTTAAAAACAAAATAATAAAATGGACAACAAAATTAGAGATTCGAATTAACAAGCAAATTTACAAAATTTTCGGATTAATGGAAAAATGGCATCATTCGAAAAGTCACAAATCGACTTTCTCAAGTATATTTTTGGATCAAATCAAAAATAATCTTAGTAATTTCGCATAGACAACCAAATCATTGTTTGCAACAATGATTTTGCATTGTTTGAGTATTCTATATTCACTAGAACAAGCTTTCAAGTAAATAAATTGCTTGACCAAAAAATGCTATCGTATGTCAGAGAAAGTTTTAAATTTTCTGAAGTATTTACTTTTATATATGTTTTTAAATTAGTGTTGTTTAAAATTTTATTTTGAATAGAATAATTAATTTTTTTCATCCGATTTTTACACCAATAAAAAGATTTACGTTTATAATCAGCTAACTATAATTTTAACTGCTTCGCACTTCGCCACTAACCAAATGTTTCTGCAATTTTGATAATTTTTCTTCAATGTCGTTAAGTAAAAAACTGGTAGAAATCTTTAAATAAGAAAAAAAACTTAATATCTGAATACTTTACCACATCGAATAAATTATTAATATAGATGAGAAACACTCATACACCTAAAACGGGGCTTTAAGGCATGAACTAATTAAGATTACAATTTCGCCTGACATTTTCGTGTAAGTTTTTCGTGTGATACCCCACACCTTCAAGAAATCAAAATAATTACGTCAATAACTTTTTTTTATTTGTCAAAATACGGATTCAAAGCTTCCAAAACTTGTTTACAGTTGAGCTTCTGGTTTTAAAGCCATGTTGGCACCTTGAAAAAATTATAGCAAAGATGGTCAGAAGCACAATTTTTACTAATTTAAAAAAAAATTCTCGGAAAAACAAAGTATATGGGTTGATCACTGTCACCATAATCACTGTAAACTTGATCGGTGTAAACACGATAGTCAAAGTCTCCCATTTGAACGGAAATTGCTCAGTGTTAAAGATTTTTACAGAGTTATGACGCTATAGGGTAGTGCATTTAATTTCGGCACTTTTCCCAATTGGGCATTTTTTATTTTAGACTATATCTTTGATAATCATGGACGGAATACGACGTTTGATAGCTCAAATGAGAGCTAATTATATGTAGATGACAGTCGTGAGCTTTTTATTTGTTACGTTGTGATATTTTCATGTGATATTGTGTGATTTATAAAAAATAAAATTGTTACTCGTTTTTAGAACAGGGGCATTTCATAATTAGGCAATAAATTGGTTTAAAAATTAAACTGTCGTGGTAAAATTTAGTCTATTTTCAGAATTTCTAGTCCCCGTGGTTCTTCGTTGCGTCTGTGTTAAGCAATCGTTCGGCACACATATTGCTGAGGTAAAAACAGGTTGAATTAAGTGGTCGGGTATTAAATTGTAGTTGTAAATAGTTAAAAGACAACGTTAAAATGTGTATGGGTCATAGCACTGCACTTAAACTCGATTAAGGGGGTACTTTTAAAAAGTGCCGAAATTAAATGCACTTTTTTCCCAAATTTTGCTCATTGATACCATTTGGCATTTTAGCTGTAACTTTTTGCCAAATACACGTTGAACAACAAGTAGAAGCTTAAATTAAAGAAAACTGTCTGGAGATAATGATAGGCTTTTAATATTTTGAAAATGATGATTTTTTGACTGAGAAACAATTGATTATTTGTAAAGTGCCGAAATTAAATGCATACATTTAATTTCGGCAATTTTCCGTTTTTTTTAAAAACTCATTTAATTAAGTAAAAAAACATTTTTCGTACAGTGAAACTTTTATGACGCAACGCAGTATTGTGAAGGTTTCAAAATGAGCTACAATGTATCAAACATGAAAATACAGTGAAAAGTTACATTGGGAAAACGAAAAAGTGCCGAAATTAAATGCACTACCCTAGAATCACTCTCAGCCAATTAACTCTTGCGAAAAAATTGATATCCAATTAAGGTAGAGATATCCAATTTTTACCTCCTCCTACAACTGTTCCTTTGGAGCAAAACAAATATGAATATGAATTGATTACGAATACCATATCACATTTCAGAGTCCTTAAAATTCTGACGCAAATATATATTTTTAATAAACTCACCAAACAGCTGCCTTAATTTTTAAATGTTTGAACTCCAATTCATTGTCCAATTTATTGCCCTCTTACAATATATACATAAAGCCTTAGTTACAGTATGCAAGTTTTGTGTGAAATACATTTTTGGAAAAGGATATTAATTTTTTGGATAAAATATAGAGAAAATTTATGAGAAGGTTGTTTAAGTGCTGTTATATGCCAGTGACAAATTATAAAAAAAGTCTAAAAAGTTTAAATTCAGCTCAGCTTAAAAATGTTCAAAATTTGTTAAATCAATGCGAACGCTACAAAAGTCATAATCGACAAGAGAAATAGAAATTTTACTGGTTTTTTTTATTTTAGTTGAGAAATTTACAAGAAAACATTTGCGTAAAATTACGATGTAAAAAGTATAATAAATCCAAAAAAAAATTTCTTTTGTAATAATTTTTTCTCTTCCAAAAACAATAGTTTTCGAAACAACAAATTTCCGCTGCTTCAATACTTGCTTTTTAAAAATTTTAAATTGAGTTTTAAAATGATTTTAAAATTCAGGCACTTTGAAATGACTTAACATTCTAAGGCTTTGGCTAATCTAGTAAGCCAGATCTCCTTTTAAGTTTTTGAAGTCGCTAACATATTCAAACTAAAATAATAAACTTTATTTATAAAAGTAATATTAGTGATGTTATAAGGTGATCTGTTTGTTTACTAGATTAAACAATTTAATTTGAATTGATTTAGAACTAAACTAAGGTGTAAAACTTTTAAAAATTTTAAATGACCAATTTGAATAATACGATTTTCAATTCGACCAAATTTTAATTTAAGATTTTTGACCACATATAGATTTTTTGCTAAGTTTTATCGAAATCTTTCTATTATCCTCCAACAAATATTATTTATATATGATAACCCTCCTTTATCTATTAATTTAATATTTTTGCTTTCTTTCTTATTTTATTATTCTCTTTACGTGCGTTGATTAAAGCTTTAGAAGTTAAATATTCTGAAGTTTTTTTTGTACTGAGAATAGTTTCTCATGAATTTTTTATAACAAAAAAAAAACAGAAAATCACAACTATTTTCCGCATTAAAAGGAAGTTTTGAAACGTTTTTTTGTGGCTACAAGTTTTAGTTTTTATGGATTTACAGAAAACTAATAATAGAGTCCTTGGGTATGAATATTTCATTCTTTTTTAAATTCTTTTTTTGTTAATAGTACCAGTGTAAAGTATACAAAATCATGTTTCTGCTATTACCATTTTACAAATATAATTTATTTTTTGCAAATATAGAGAGGTTTCAACCAATAGTTAGAAAAGTTTTAAAAAGTTAATTTTACAATTTATTAGGCTGAAAAAATTCATTTTGTTTTGTAAACTCATATTGTCGCATTTCATTGCTATTTTTCTAAATTTGATTTTAGTTAATGGAATAATTTCAAAAACCGGTGATTTTTTGATTTTTCAAGAATTAATTTAGATTCAATGATGAAAAAGACTTAGGTTAAACCCGGGGCGCGTTTTCATGTACGATTCTCCGCCTACTTTTTTGTAAAATACAGACAGAAAATATAAGGGACGTAATATAAGGAACGACGGAACCAATCAGCGCAGAGCACTGTTTCTTCACTGAGCGGAGATACTCCCCCTGGGGCCTATTTCATAAAGATGTTTGTAATTGTAAATTAATAAACGCATTTAAGTTTCTTCTTATTTTATTAATGAAAAAACTATGTACATAACTGTGGAATTTACAGAATTTATAAATTTGTAATTTTTTTAGATTCTGAACGCAATTTTATTAATATACCTTTTTTTAATTAAAAATCGAAAAGAAAATTATGCGTTTATTAATTTACAGCTGTAAATTAATTACAAGAAATAAAATAGACCCCTAAATTGCAAGTCGATAAACCTTTATCGGGTACTTTACAAAAATCAGGTAAAAATTTGTAAAATGAGAATTTACAAACGTCTTTATGAAACAGCCCCTGGGGACCTTTACGAAACACAATAAAATATTAAATGCTCGAAATTTAAACTTGTTCTATTACTTTGTAGCCTGGGCCTATTTCATAAAGACGTTTGTAAATTTTCATTTTACAAATCTCCGCCTATTTTTTGTTAATTAAATGATAGAGGATATACAACACGGCGAATATTGATCGGTCAGCGAAGATGAAATAACGTGGCTGCGACCAATCAGCGCAGAGCAGCGCAGTGCGTGGAGATGCTCCTTCTGGATTACAAGTCGAAAAACCTTTATCGTGTATTTTACAAAAAATAGGCGGAGATTTGTAAAATGAAAATTTACAACGGTTTTTATGAAATAATTCCCTGAACAAAGTTTTGTTTTTTGGGAACCGTGTACAAATTGCAAAAATAAAATAAACGCTAAAACTTTTATCATTTTAAAAACTTTCGGTAAAATATATTACCATTATCAATCATTGGTCGTAAATATGGAAATACCATTTAAGAAAAGAACAAATAAACTTAGAAAGCTTTCAAAATGATAAAAGTTTTAGCGTTTTTTTTTAACAAAGTTTACTGAGCTCTTAGTTTTGTTTTGAAACGGACAAGAATAAAAAAACTTTACGAAGCTTTCAAATTAATAAAAGTTTTAGCATTTATTTGTATTTTTGAACAAAATTTAATAAGCTTTTAGTTTTGTTTTGAAATGTTTCGATGAAATTAAATAATTTAATATGTCTCGAATCCCACGGTGTTTTTCGACTAAATTTAAATAATTTATGGGTTTCGACTAAAAATTCAGTTTAAAAATTCTTTTTATAATTTTATTTGGTCTAAAAGCAAAAAAATAACTAAAAATACAAAGGACTTGTAATAAATAAATTTTTTTAAGTAAATTGAACTGGAACCACATACATGACATAAAATCACCGCACAACATACTATATACAAAACGGTTCCGTTTGCACCGTAATGGTAAAATAGTTTTTAGTATAGTTTGGGCTTTGTTTACCATTAGTAACTAAGGATTTTTTAAAGTTGAAAATTACTGTTTTGTATGCTTCATAAATTATTACTTTCGATAATTTTGATCTCTAAAAACTGAAAAAAATTTCCAATTTATTTTTTAACAAAAAAGTTTAAAATTACGGCTTAACAATGCATTGCATGCATAATATTTCAATAAAATGGCATAATTACAATTATCATCAGCAAAAAAAACCCAAAGGAAACCACTATTTAGTTCGTACGCTGTGAACATTATCAAGTTTAGTTTTTTTGAAAACTTTTTTCTGAAAAAATGGACACGAAGTGTCTTACAAACTTTTGTTCTAACAGATTCTCTGTAAAATATATTGAAAATTATTTTATCTAGATATAAAATAATTTTTAAAACACACAAGACGTTATTGTCAGACTTTAAAAACATTTTGGGAATAGGAATCAAAACTCAAACAATTTAATTTTTTTAGTACGTACAATAAAATATATTTACCAAAATAATAAAAAAAACCTTATTGATAATGTTAAAAATTTATTTATTTTTTTGGCAAAAGACCAAACACTGCACAATAATTCGGCACCTGACATTGTTGTTTTTAAAAATTGTTGTTGATTTTTGACAACTATATATTTATGATGTATTAATGTCTTATTAATAAATAAAGTATCAAAAATCTCATCATTAAATTATAAAATTAATCTGTCTTGAGTCTTGAAACGGAAATTAAAAAAACACAACAGGAAAAATTTAAAATATGAGTGCAGTACGTATTACTTAAACGAGGACCTGATTATTAAATTTCTTACATTTTTTAATTAAAACTCACAATTATGTACTGTAAATACATTTCGCAATGCGCACTTCAATAAATAAGGCTTTTAGAAACAGTAATAACGTTTGTAATACGAAATAATTTTTAATTAAATAGCATAATTTCCTTTAATTTTTTTAGCATATTAGCACAAAAAGAAGACAGAACTGTTTTGGTCTGGAGGGAATTTCCACATTGCAATTGCACTCACTGAAATAATATTTACATGTAACAGATAAATACACAATTTACTGCTTACTAGACATTGAAATAACCCAAAAAAACCTAAAATAACATAGCAATTTTATATACAGACTTCTTAGGAAAGAATGAAGCAGTCAATTATAGGGTCTATGAACTCTGTAAAAAATAGAAAAGACCGTTACTTTTTTTGAATAGTGTTACATACTGTCAACAATATTTTTTTGCAGTTGATTTTTTAATGCGGAAGAGGTTTAAGAGGTGCCAGTCTTTGATTTTAAACTACTAATATAAAAATCAGAATATTTAAATGTAAACTCCCCTTCATTGCGGGTGGTCAATGGTTAATGTTAAATAAATCCACTCAATGTATAGACTTGAAAATTCGGTTACTTAAAGGTGCGGTGCGGAGTCAAACTTTTTGGCTTCGATTTTGATAATTTTTTGTGAAAATCTTACCCTTGTTCCCAATAGCCCACAAAAATTTTTTCAACAAAATATCTCCAGTGGTTCAGGAGTTATGATTCCCCGAAAATTGCATTTTTCGACAATTCTGTACGTGAAAGAATGCTCAATGAGTATAAAAATTTACGCTACAAATTATGCACTCAAAGAAAGAAGTTACATTCTACTTTAATTTGATACCTTGATCGTTAAGATTGGTACAGTATTTGTTAAAATATTGCGTTTCCCGTACAAAAAACCCGCGATTTTTTCGTTAAAAACACCAAACGACAGCAGTGATTTTGTAAAGTTCGCCTAACCTTTCTTTCTTTCACACCTTGTTTTTAGCGAAAAAATCAAGTGTTTTTTGTAGGAGAACATAATTTTTCGACAAATACTGTACCAATCTTAACGATCAAGGTATTAAATTAAAGTAGAAGGTAGCTACTTTCTTTGAGTGTATAATTTATAACTTAAATCGTTTTACCCATTGAGCAATCTTTTACCTACAGAATAGTCGAAAAACGCCATTTTTGGGGATCATAACTCCTGAACCACTGGAGATATTTTGTTAAAAAAACTTTTGTGGGCTATTGGGGACAGGGGCAAGGTTTTTACAAAAAATATTCGAATCTAAGACAAAAAGTTTGATTCCGCACCACACCTTTAAAACTAATATGTTCGAAGAACAACTTTAAACCAAACAAAATTGTCCTTTGTACAATCCAAACGTGTCCTTTAAACAATCCAAAGGACGTCCAAAGTGTCTAAAAATTGTCCAAAACACAAATTGAAATTTTTCGAAATTGTTTTGGCTGTCCAAAAGAAATCGTCGGATTGTCCAAATTACGTTTTTAAATTCCCCAAAGCACAATTTTGGAGTGTCCAAGGACAATTTAGTGTTGTCTAAAATTCTTCTTCAGACACTTTTGGCGAAGTATGAAACAGGTAAATTTTAAGGTTAAGTACCTAATTTTTATCCTTATATTGAAAACACATAATTTAAAAAAAATTTCAACGAAATATTGATAGAACAAAATTTTTTTTTAAATTCAAAAAACTGTTTAGTATTCTTTTTATCAAATTCAATTAGGATAGTGTGGCGCGATGCTCTACCCTGTAAGAATTGTGTCAAAATTTTGTTAATTCTAAAACAACAACAGCTACTGCTCAAACAAATTCATAAACAAAAAAATTCCGTCGTATATTCTGTGGGTTTTAGAATTTCTTTAGGTATTATTGTCGTGTGGTATTTTTTACACGCAACTATTATTTATTCATTAATAAAACATGCCACTGTGTTACTTTACGCATTAGCTATGATTAAAATAATTATCTTTTTTTCTGCATTTCCGTGTAACATGTTGTTAAAAAACCTGTTAATTTTCGTTTAAGAACAATCAATTTTTAGTCGAGAAAAATTATTATATTTCACGATACCCATAGATTTTTTTGCAAAAATGATATTCTAGGTTAAAAAATAAAAATTTTTCGTGAATTAAAAACAATTTATTTTCTACAACGCTTATACCAAGTTTATTAAAAACTATAATGAGCTTTATAATTTGAATTTAACTTTTTCATAATATGGTTTTTACATTTGGTGAAAGCCTTATTTTGTTTACCGACCTTTCAACTTACTTTTTTGTGGAATTTTTTCCTATAAAGATAAACGATATATGTATGTAACAAAAAAATTCTAACGTATATTCTGTGGGTTTTAGAATTTCTTTAGGTATTATTGTCGTGTGGTATTTTTTAAACGCAACTATTATTTATTCATTAATAAAACATGCTACTGTGTTACTTTACGCATTAGCTATGATTAAAATAATTATCTTTTTTCTGCATTCCCGTGTAACATGTTGTTAAAAAACCTGTTAATTTTCGTTTAAGAACAATCAATTTTTAGTCGAGAAAAATTATTATATTTCACGACACCCATGGATTTTTTTGCAAAAATGCTATTCTAGGTTAAAAAATAAAAATTTTTCGTGAATTAAAAACAATTTATTTTCTACAACGCCTATACCAAGTTTATTAAAAACTTTAATGAGCTATATAATTTGGATTTAACTTTTTCATAATATGGTTTTTACATTTGGTGAAAGCCTTATTTTGGTTACCCACCTTTCAACTTACTTTTTTGTTGAATTTTTTTCTTATAAAGATTTTTTTCTTTTTTCTTATATATATGTATGTATGATCTTAAAAAACATAATCTACAAAAACTTTTGAGGAACAAGTGCTATTGAGCTTTTTTTCCAACCCGTTTTTTAGAGACTTCAGAACAAAAAATAGGTTGAAACTTTTATTATATACCGAAAAGAGTTTATTCGGCTTTTTTGACTAAACATAAATTCTATCAGGGTGAAAATAGATGAGTGGTAAAGTAACCACTCGTTTTTTGAGAAAATATCACGTGCAGAGAAACACATGACGCAACTAAATAATAATTGGTTACATAACCGCTGAAAACTTTTTTTTTTAATTTTTCTCGCTCGCGGGTTTATTGTTTATTTCTTCCTTGCGGAAAGCGGTTACGCCCTTAATTTCAGCCTGGAAGACTTTAGCTTTAGGTATTAAATCTTTGCGCGGTCACCTACAAAGCTACATAGAGATACTAAATACGTCAAAAAATGCACAAAATATTTTTGGAATGCCATAAACATCCATTGGCTAAATAAATAGCCAGGATTTTCGAAAATCAATATAATACAGAGTGTTGTCGCCGCCAAAAATAAACTTTTATATCTTGCTGTAATATAGTAAATTTTTAATTTAACATATTAGATAAATCTAATTAAGATTAAAAGTATAACAACTTGGATTTAATAATTATAGACAGTTAATCGTTAACGCAACAACTAGCTGCATGATGAACTAACTAACTAATTAACTATCTTGTTGGTTCTTGTAATCGATATTTCTTGAAAATTTTCTATTGTAGAAGTGGACATGTTATAACTTGCAGGTGTCTCAGATTATGCTTGCAAACGCAAACATCTTCCATAGTTAAAAATCATTAAAACCTCTATCATCTTGAAAATAAAGACAAACAAACACAAAATAAATAACTAAGGTTATATATAATTCACTTATGATGAACAAATAAACTGTTAAAATGTTCGTACGTTAACCAAGTATAACAATTATTCTGAATCTAAAATCCACAAACTGAATCTTGAAAAATTAATTTTATAAAAGCAATATTGATAGCATTTTATAAACTATTGTCGCTAAGTTTCGGATTTGAGCCGATGCATGGTTGGATTTTGGCATTCTTCAAATATAACCCAATTTTCCGGTCACCGGAAAGAAAATACAGGATGGACTACTTTAAACATGGACGAACTACTTATTTAAAACCGTTATTTTTCAAAAACAACCCATTAAATTAATATTATTTTTTTAATAAATCTTGGACAAAGTGATAAATTTTAAAATAATATCATGATAAAACTCATAAACAACCTGAATCCTAGACTATAGGCCTTAGTTTTTCTAAGCAACCTAAGCAAAACCTGAAAATCAAACAAAACATTAAATTTAGCTTGATTTTAAGGTTTTGCTTAGGTTGCTTAGGGAAAATAAGGTCTAAAGTCCACGATAAATGTTATTTGTGAGTTTTATCACGATAATTTACTTGAAAAATAACAGTTTTAAACAATCCATCTTTCCGGTGACCGGAAAATTAGGTTATAATTGAAGAATGCCTGGATTTTTCCTATAGTTAAAGCGTTTAAAATCACTGTTGTTAAAAACATAAGCTGAAAATAGTATTACATCTGAGCTTTTACTTTTAAAACCAAACGAAAACAACACTCTATTTATTTTTATTTATCGGCGTATCTATAAGCGTATTCACGAATCTCACGTAATAAAATAAATTGCATACGGTGTAGTTTAAATTGCATGGGTGCGCAGCTGACTGGACGTTCAGTGTAATGTTCACTTCCGGAATTCAGCAGTTGTAATCGCACTTTCCAGAACTTAATCTTACTTACGTGAAATTCTAGGATTAAAAACATAAGAAAATAAACATTTTTTTTAAAAAAAATATTAAAAATGGAGAAATTCAACGGAATGAAAGACTTATTTTAAGAAACTTATGTTTTTATTAAAGTTTTTTTAAATTTTGCAACTCTCAATTTGATTAATTTTACAAATTATAATTTAAATTTGAGCTGAATAAATGATTATGGTAGATTACAATAAAATAGAGAGAAAGCTGCAATATTTTGCTTATTTGTATTTTATTTTGATTATACACTTACTGTGACATATACGTGGAATAATAATAATAATAATTTTTTTATGTCAAAAAAAAAAAATAAAATGTACACAGCACTAATAAATGCACTATAATTCTTACATAAAACAACATTTAATGACAATAGGCGGGTAAATGATTTACACGTTTATACCCCCTAATTACGTTACATAATAATTACAATGAATACAAAACACAACACGAAGAAGTGAAGTTCACAAGTTCTCAAAAGAAAAATTTACCCTACTCCGAGTAGGGTAAATTTTTCTTTTGAGAACTTGTGAAAAATTACAAGTGGCCAAAGTTTAAAACTGGAATAACTTTAAACACACAACAGCTACGTACATGAAATTTTAAATAGTTTGCACATGGCATATAATCTTTTTTCATTTCAAATTTCAACGCAAATGGTTCAGAATAAAAAAAGTTATTGATAGACTTGTAATTTACGAAGACCAGTATTTTATGGCACAGGCCCCTGGTTATTGAAGCTTCTACCTTCGGTCGTCACATTACCAACTATATAAGTTCTTTTCAGTTTTAGAGTTTATTTATAAAAAGATAAAATAATATAAAATGTTAAATATGGTCACATAATATTTTCGGAACTTAATATGTTAAGTTAATTAAAAGCTCACTTTACAAAAAATTTACTTTCTTTTAAGGCGCAAGAACTGTTGTGCAAGTATTGGGCTTCAAAAAAACGGGCTCAGGAAGCTGCAACTCGATTTGGTCCGCTGTTAAAAATTTATTCTTCAACTTTCGGAGATCTTAGCGTTAAGTACGCATCTGCTGCGAAGCTTTATGCAAATTTTTGCCTTCAGTCTGGCAATATTTCCGAAGGTAAAATGTTTTAATTTTTGAAAAATTGACAATTAAACTCTGTTTCTTGACATTTATGTTTTTAATTGTTGATAACCGTAATTATTTTTTACAGTTTTACACATAAATCACCAGTTTCACTGCAGAAACGTTTTTATAATGCATTTTCTTCTAGATTGCACCTTCTTATTCAAAAACTTGGGCTTAAAACATTTTAAATTTTAAGCCAAAATTCCCATTTTCGATATTTTTTAGTTTTATTTGTATGTACGGGAATCTAGTTACTGAAATATTTAATTTCATTGTATATATTAGAATAAACTTCAGAATTTAAATAAAATTTGTTGTTGATTTTTATGTAAAATTTAAACCATAAAAGCAGAAAAAACTAACCTTTTTTAAACTAAAACCCTAAAAAGTTCCACATAACTGTTTTTAGGTTAAATATTTACTTAATTTTATGAGAATTATCGATCACCAAAACTTTTTTTTATCATTCATTAACATTTTACATTTATATTCAACTAAAAAATATTAACTTTAATATCTAGGTTAAGGGTTAGTGGCGTGTACTTTTTAGCTTTACACACGGGTGCTTCTTTTTTTGATAATTCAATAAATATGTTTGCAGATTGTCATTTTTAATAAAGCTTACTGCATAGTTTAATAATTTAACTCATTACAGTTTTTGGGCTTTAATTCCTTTATAAATAAAGATGAAACAGCTTCAATAAACCATTATTTCAACGTTTCAAAGCCACTACGTGCTTCGTCTTTAAGGGTCTAAAACCAGGAAAACAAATAACATTATTGTGAATTGTAACAAACAAAAATGTGATAATAAAACAAATTTGGCAAAAAGTGCAAAAAACAACAAAACAAATTATCGCCCGATATCTCTGACTTCCTTCGTCTATAAATTAATGGAAAGGCTAGTGGTAGATGTACTTTTGTCCTTTTTTACAAATATTTTGTCAAGGTGTCAGTATGGTTTTAAGGCCAAAAGTTCAACTTTTGCACAGCTTTTAAAAACATTAGACGACTGGACGTTATTTTACAGCACAAAAAACTAATAGATGTAATTTATCTTGATTTTGCAATGGCCTTTGATAGGTCTCTCATCAAAAATCGCTGTTTATATTAGAAAAATATGGCGTCACTGGAAAGTTTCTAAATTGGATTAAAGCTTTTCTTACTGGAAGAAATTTAAAGGTTGTTATAAACGATTCGGAATCTTCTTCTTACAAAGTGAAAAGTTCAGTTCCACAAGGCTCCGTTTTAGGCCCTCTGCTATTCTTAATCTACATCAAAGACATTGTTGACTGGGTTATTCATTCTGAAATAAAGTTATTCGCCGACGACGCGAAGGTTTATACCAGCTTTACAAAAGAAGAAGAAGATATAGGGTAGTGCATTTAATTTCGGCACTTTTCCCAATTGGGCCTTTTTGATTTTGGACTATATCTTTGGTAATCCTGGACGGAATACGACGTTTGATAGCTCAAATGAGAGCTAATTATATGTAAATAACTGTCGTGAGCTTTTTATTTGTTATGTTATGATATTTTCATGTGAAATTATGTGATTTATAAAAAATAAATTTGTTACTCGTTTTTAGAACATGGGCATTTCATGATTACGCAATAAATTGGTTTAAAAATTAAACTGTCCTGGTAAAATTTAGTTTATTTTCCAAATTTTTAGTCCCCGTGGTTCTACGTTGCGTCTGTGGTGAGCAATCGTTATAAAATAAAATAGTGTAATTTCGGCACTCAAATGCTTTAGGTAAAAACGGATTGTATTAAGTGGTCGGGTGTTAAATTGTAGTTGTAAATAGTTAAACGACAACGTTGAAATGTGTAGGGGTCATAGCACTGCACTCAAACTCGATTAAGAGGGTCCTTTTTAAAAGTGCCGAAATTAAATGCACTTTTTTCTTAAATTTTGCTCATTTTGATACCATTTGGCATTTTAGCTGTAACTTTTTGCCAGTTACACGTTGAACAACAAGAAGAAGCTTAAATTAAAGGAAACTGTCTGAAGATAATGATAGGTTTTTAAATTTTTGAAATTGATGATTTTTTTCTGAGAAACAATCGATTGTTTGTAAAGTGCCAAAATTAAATGCACATATTTAATTTCGACAATTTTTCATTTTTTTAAAAACTGATTTAATTAAGTAAAAAAATAAAAAAAAGTAAAAAACAGTGAAACTTTTGTGACGCAACGAAGTATCATGAAAGCTTCAAAATGAGCTATCAAACATGAAAATCGGGCCATACACTAAAAAGTTACATCGAAAAAAAAGTGCCGAAATTAAATGCACTACCCTAGGCACAAATAAACTTCAAGACGATCTTAATCGAATTACCCAGTGGTCCAAAGATTGGCAGCTCCAGCTGGCCGAAAACAAATGTCAGGACTTACACATTGGTACAAAAATAAGAGTAAATAGGTTTAATTATACTGTAGATGAAACTGTTCTTACTAAAACTAATCTTATAAAAGATTTAGGCGTTTTTATGTCCGAAACGTTGAAATTTTCTGATCACTGTGAAATTATTTCAAAAAAAGCTTTAAAAACTTCGGCATTAATTTTCAGAACATTTAATACTAATTCTATTCAAAATCTTTTAAAAGGTTACATTACTTATGTAAGACCTCAGCTTGAATACGCTAGTGTAATTTGGAATCCTTATTTGCAAAAAGATATAGCTTCTTTAGAAAGAGTTCAGAAGTCGTTTACCAGAAGGTTGTTCCAGAGATGTCATTTAAAAATGGTGTCCTATGAAGAAAGATTACAATTTTTAGGCTTGAAATCTCTCCAAGAACGACGTGGTCATCAGGATATGGTTGAGTTTTACAAAATAATTCATGATTCTAATAATGCTAATACTTATTTTACTTTTAATAAAAACTAAACAAGAGGTCACAATTATAAACTTAAACTAACAAAAAGTAGAATAAACATAAGAAATTGTTTTTTTAGTAAGAGTTATTCCCAAATGGAACAGTTTATCGCAAAACCAAGTCTCGGCTCCCTCACTAAAATTATTTAAAAAGTATCTCATTAGTGGCTCAATTTAGTGCTTAGCGTTTAAGCCTTTGAGTCACATTCTAGATTAACCCATGTCTTTGTTTTGTTTAGCGACCGTGATCGGTTCGCATTACTGTTATAACTTTTTGTTGTTGAATAATTCTTGAATAAACTTTGATTGATTGATTGATTCATTGAAAAATGGCTAGAAACAAAATATAATTACAAATGCATTACAATCACCAAAAATAGGGCCAAAACCTAAGCTAGCCCGCCGCCGTATTTCACTTCCATACATCTTTCATCCTGTCTTCGAATGTTGTATAAAGATTATTATCATTCATATGAAGAACTTAAAGATCATAGTGGTTTTATTTCTGTAGGTCATACAGCTGCAAGTTTTCGTGCCAGACTTATGTACTGTTATCATTATGAATTCCGTTGCCCACCTGCAAAAACTTACTTTCATATCGGATTGTAATTTAAGAAGAGCAAATCGGTTAAGGATTAATGATTATGAATACCATTTGTCAGTTAAACATTTTTTCAGGACCAATTTATCCGCTCTAAGACAATCTGTGCGGCTATGGAATGATATTCCTACCATGATTTGTGATCAAAATAAGCACAGGTTTTTTAAAAACATGCGTGAAAAACATTTTTTAAATAGTTTTTTAGAAAATAATTTGTACTACAACGTTATATAATTTTACATAGTGTATTATATTAATACTAATGTTTTTGTAAATGTTCACTGTGTTTAGTTGTTTGACATCTGTAAATTTTTCTCAAGACTTGGTTTCGGTTTTAACCTAGGAGTGTGACGGTTTGGTTTTGGTTTTGTCAATCGCGCTTGCGGTGAGTCCGGAATCATTTTGTGGGTGTGGTTGACATGGTTTTGACGGAACTGTCTCACTTCTGGGTATGTTATTGCAGTCAGGTTGTGGGTTTCAGTTGTCAAACGCGTTTATCTTTTATTTTATTTTTATTTTTTTTGGTTTTAATTATGTAAAAGGTACATACAATTTCAAGTGCAGTTTTAACTAAAGTTAAAGTCTTCCAGGTTGAAATTAAGGGCGTAACCGCTCTCCGCCAGAAAGAAATAAACAATAAACCCGTGAGCGAGAAAAATTTAAAAAAAGTTTTCAGCGGTTATGTAACCAATAATTATTTAGTTGCGTCATGTGTTTCTCTGCACGTGATATTTTCTGAAAAAACGAGTGGTTACTTTACCACTCATCTATTTTCACCCTGATAGAATTTATCTTTAGCTTATGTATGTTTCCTGCTATTTTTACAAAATAAAATTCAATTCAATTCAATTCAATCTCAACAATCACACCAAAACTAATAACAATTTTTTTAAAATATGACGTCGAAATGGTTTCAAAAAAAGCAAACTCCATTCACCAAGCAATAATGAGTGGAGTAACCAACGTAATCCGAAACCTGAACCGAAAGGAATTGCATACTGCATTAATTGTGCAGATTGCGATAATTTTTACATCGGTCAAACAATTCGAAAAATTAGTACTAGAATCAACGAACTCAAGGAAGATCCAAATTCGGCGCTAAAATAACATAATGCGAAAACCCGGCACAATATTGACTTTTAAAACATAAAAATACTAGCTAAATGAGCCAACATTACAAAAAAAAGATTTTCAGATGATTTATTACAAAAAGAAACTCCAAATAGCGTTTTTTGGATACAGCAAAAATTGAAATATATACATCCCATGTCGCTATCAGTTGCTAAAGAAACACTTACGAAAAGAAATGTTTAAGCTTTAACCATTTTTTCTAAAACATCATTGAAATTCATTATGACTACTTTTTGCTTAATTATGACGCACTTATGTTTCGCCAATTATTGATTTTGTTGCCATCCGTTAAATGAAAATAAAATGCACCCTTTTATCATTCGTTGACGCTTTACCAAACTATTGATTTATTTTTTTAATAAAAAAATATCACTTTACAGTTTTTTTTAGTATGTTTTGTTTTAAACGACATAAGTTTTATGACACGTTTTATTTGTTGTAATTCATAATAATATGTTAATTGTTTTTCTGTTTTTAAACTCTTGAAAAAAGCACTTACTGACTTCTAAACGTTGAAATAAAGTTTTATTGAAGCGGTTTTATTTTCAATTTGATTGCGTTAAAGCCCTTAAACTGTACTAATATAATTTAAATATGACACCCCAAAAACCAGTAAAAAATTTAAATATATAATTTAAAATTACTATTTTTACAGGAACAAAATATTTAAAAAAAGCGGCACAAATAGAAGAACAAATTTTTGGAAAAAATCACCAACGGCCTATTGAAACACGAAAAGCGTTGAATGTTTTGCTTAAGGTAATATAAAAAATTCCTATACTTTTTTATATATACCTAGTATAAAAATAATTTGCAAAGCAAAAAATTTCTTTGTATATTTGTATCTTCCCAACGGAAGAAGGCTTTATACAAAAGTTTTATACGTGTGTGTTTAAAACGGTGGTTAAACCCGATTTAGGGTCATTGCAGCCGAAGGCATTTAGCTGGAACTGGAAGCCGCAAATGAGTAACTTTGAGCCGGAAGTTATGAACTTGGAGCGGAAAGTGTGAACTCGCTAAAACTTGTTCCTAAGCCTAAGCCAAAGCCTAAACTTGAAGGCAAATATTTTTTTAACTTTCGGGTCTAAGTCATCATTTTTACGGCTCCAAGATCCCTGCTGACGACTCCAAAGACCGCCAGCCCCCTACACTCTGATTGGATATTCATTTGTAAATATTACACTCTGATTGGATATTCATTTGTAAATCCTACACTCTGATTGGATATTCATTTGTAAATCCTACACTCTGATTGGATATTCATTTGTAAATCCTACACTCTGATTGGATATTCATTTGTAAATCCTACACTCTGATTGGATATTCATTTGTAAATGTAATCGCAATAATACTTTTTTGCTCAGACGTGAAAACGGTTCTGTAAAAAAAGGTACACTATGGTTTAAAACTTTATGTTTGCCGACGAAAATTGTGAAAACTATTGGGACGTTGTATCAATGTCCAGATAAAACAGACGAAGTAAACGTTTATTAACTTTCGTGACTCTAATTACTTTATCACGCCAGTATAACTCTGGTGGAGATTATAATATATCAAATAGTGTTGTAAAAAGTATTGATTTTGAATTATTTTAAGTAAAAGTAAAAGTAAATTGAAAAATTTTAATTTAAGTAAAGTAAGAGTAAAAGTAATTGGTGATTTTTTAATTTAAGTAAAGTAAAAGTAAAAGTAATGGTCAAATTTTAAGTAAAAGTAAAAGTAAATTGAAAAATTTTAATTTAAGTAAAGTAAGAGTAAAAGTAATTGGTGATTTTTTTAATTTAAGTAAAGTAAAAGTAAAAGTAATGGTCAAAACTTTCATTTAGTAAAGTAAAAGTAAAAGTAAAGTACTCTAATTTTTTAAGTAAAAGTAAGAGTAAAAGTATAATAAAAGTAATTTTGAACCGGAGCAAAATAGGTTTTTGAAATTTACAAGTTATTTTTTAAAGCGAAAAGTAAGAGTAAAAGTATAGTGAAAATTAATTTGAACCGGAGCAAAATACCGGTTTTTAGAACTACAGAGTTCCGTTCTATTTTTTGCTAATTTTATGCATAATTATCAATTTAATAAGTTTTTTAGTCAAAATAAATGGTTTTAGCGTGCTAGCGGCATAAAAATTGTCTTTTGCCATTTACTTACAACAAGCCCATGGTCATGGAGATCCCATTGAATTCTTCTTCTATTTTCGTGTTTCTGGAATCCGAGTAGAGTAATAGTTTTGATTTCGTCGGTGAGTGTGTTTTGATTTAGTCGAGTAAGTAAAGTAAAGTATCAATGTTTTTTTTCTTTAGTAAAGTAAAGTAACTTTTATAATATATATTTGTTTTGGTGGTCGGTAGAGTAAGTAAAGTTTTGATTTAAGTAGTAAGAGTAAAAGTAAAGTATTTGAATTTTAAAGTGAGTAAAAGTAAAAGTAAAAGTAATCCAAATGTTCTTTTTATTACTTTAAGTAAAAGTAAAAGTAACTTTTTACAACACTAATTATCAAACAGGGTTGAACATTTTACGCAAATAAATTTTTTTAAGTAAAAGTAGTATCGCAGATTTGAAACTGAAATAACAAAAAAATTAAAACGTTTTTTTTTGTTTATGTAACAATTAAATTTTTTTATAAACTTTTGACGCTTTCTAAAACAGTTTATAACACGCTATGTTAGGGCTCAAAGCGAATTAACAAACAAAATGTGCAAATGTAAAAAAAAACTACAAAATATCCGAGAAACCAAGAGGTAACACAATGAAAAACCAAAACATTTATCAAAAAATATGTCACTGTAACAAAAATTACAGTTTCGAATCTGTGCACCACTTTGAAGTGAATTTAATTCCTGATGGTGGGTGTGAAATTTGATCACATGGGGGTTTAATTAGAAAATTATTTGCAACAAAAACAACTTATAATAATATCTTCACACGTCTTTCACACTTTCTTTATATTTTCTAAAATACCTTTTTGATTTCGTATTTTGTTTCTTTTTTATTATCTTAATTTATTTTTATCGGTTGTTTTGATGTAAAATTTTTTACATCTATTTTTAACAGTGTACTTAAGTTTTTAATCTTTTTTTGGGATTAAACTATAAATATTTATAAACTCAAAATTTTCTTCTAAAAAAATATAAACAAGATTTTTTTAAGATTATCTTTTTTCCCACAAATATAAATTTTTTTGTTCCGTTATTAAGGTAAAAGCTAAAGTCTTCCAGGCTGAAATTAAGGGCGTAACTGCTCTCTGCCAGGAAAAAACAAACAATAAAACCGCGAGCGAGAAAAATTAAAAAAAATTTTTAGCGGTTATGTAACCAATTATTATTTAGTTGCGTCATGTGTTTCTCTGCACGTGATATTTTCTCAAAGAACGAGTGGATAATTTACCACTCATCTATTTTCACCCTGATAGAATTTACCTTTAGTTCTGAATAAGGGTTTTTTAGTGTACGAAGAGGGTACAATGACAACTTGCGACAATCATATGTAGGGGGAAAATGCAGAAACAGCGAGCGACTAGTACATTTTACGGTTTCAAATATTTCAAATATTTATTGGTTTAAAGTTTTAACCACTTCCTTTCAAATTTTTTAGAAATATTTTTTAATATTACAAAAGCAAAAGCGTTTTTTAAGGATTTTTAGTTTTGTGCCGCTTCGTACGTGCAGCGCTGCTGGCGCGCTTGGTTCCCACATTTTTAATGTTTCAATTACAGAAAATGCTTCCATTTAAAGTTTGTAATTGTCTTTTTAAAATTAATTATTAAATTTTAAATAATTTTACAATCAAACATTAAAAAACCTATGTAGCCTTGAAATTAGTTTCAAAGCACAAATTTCAACATTATTTTTGCTGATTTAAAATCATTGTTCACAAAAATACTATTTCAGTGATGATTTCTAACTATTGTGATGTTCAATCAAAAAAAAAATTATTTAGCACAAACTAATATATTAAAACACTTCAACATAGTGAAGCATACCATCGTGTAGCAATTTTAATTAAGTATAGGTTTGAACTAAAGAAACTAAGAAAACTACGATTTTTTCAAATTTTATTTTTTTTCTTTTTGTACCTTCTCTGGTACAGTAAAAGACACTTATTCAGAACTAAGTTTATAGTTGAATACATCTAACATTTGCATATTCTGCGTTTTAGTTCAATTTCGTTAATGTTTTAGATTGGTGTAATTAAAGAAATCCATTAAAAAATCTGGAAAAATCTAACCAAATTTTAAACGAATAAGCTTTATTTTAATTTTTTTACATTCTCAAACGGACAAAAGATTTTTTGTAATTGCAAGAAGTACAATTCAAATAATATTTATTGACGTCGACATAAGTAAAAGCTTTCGGCCGAAGCTACAGCCATTTTCAATTACATTTAAAATACATATTATAATATTATATTTACAATTATAAATATACTATAAATTATTAGAAATAAGGAAATTATAATAAACGCGATAAATACAAAAATATAAATAAAACGCAGAAAAACTTTAAAAAATCACGAACTAATATGTTAAAAAGGCTGGAAAAATGTCCGAAACCTGTATAAAGGAATACATGGATTAAAACTGTGCAATTAAAAAACATGAACTACTACTAATCAGAAAGACAATAAGGATAAAAAAAAACAGAAATAAATTTAAACTATACACATAAAAAGGTAAGACCTACCGCTAAAACAAGCTTAAATTAATGCTAGTAACATTCTTATTTAAAACAGGATTATCCCTTTTAATACATAAACTTTCTTTTATTCTCAAATTAAACTCATTATTTGCTGAACATAAAACAGAAAAGTCACGAGAACTTGGCTGATTATTAAGTAAATTACATGTTAAAATATGGTCAAACACAGCCGAATCTTTTGGAACAATTTCTTTCCAGTCCTAGCTGAAATTCCAATGTGCTCTGAGATTCTAGTACCAATGTGGCGAACCGTTTGGCCGCAATAAGTGGAGTTGCACCCACTACACGTAAATTTGTAGACAATACTAGATCTCAGATCAAAAGAGATTCTGTCTTTGAATGAAAACAAGTTTGTTAAACGCAACGATGTCCTAAATACGACTTTGCTCAACTTGTGGATAATATTGGTAAAACAGCTTCTTAAGTTTAGAACTAACACGCATAAAAAAAACACCAGTATAAGGTAAAACAACATATATTGGAATTTTCTCAACGTGGAAATTAA
>JASAMX010034868.1:0-19277 GCA_030248175.1 Microlaimidae sp. YZB2_3 | reverse complement strand
GTCAGCTCTCTTTCCGTTGTGTGTTTTAACGAAAGTTTTTATAAAGTTCGTGTGTTTAGTGTAATGAACTCGATTTTCTTTTTTTTCAAGTTTTTCATGGTTTATTTTATACTTTCTAATCGTGTATTTTATCATGTATTTCACCAAAAATTTTTATTTTTAAAATTTGTATTATCTGTTTTAATATTTACATTTCTATTCAAATCATTAAAATTTTTTAAATCTCTTTTTTATCAAAAACTATTTCTAAACCTTTTAATTACCTCGGGTTTTTATTTTTATGTTGTACAAAATTCTAAATCCATTGTTTTATATATATTAGGTATTTGCGGTTTTATTGCATTCACCCGCGTTAAAAAAATTTTGTTTATTTTATCAGTATTGTTTTACCACATTTTTTAAATCTTCTTTTAAACCAGTACTTAAGTATCCAAAAATTTTAGCGTCCTTTTGCAAAATAATTAACTTTCAATAAAACTATAATATTTAGTTTTAGCCAAATGCACTAGCTTTCATAATTTTTGCTTTGCTTTCCATAGTATTATTTTGGTTTTGCCCATTATTATATATATAATTTAATTGTAGTTTAAAAACTCTATTTTTGCCTTAGTTGTCTACTTTGTCTGATGATGATTGTTTGAAACAATCGAAACGTCAAGTTTTAATGTACTCAATAAAAGTTTTATCAACTGTTTTTTTATTCATTTAAGATGTCGTTTTCCGGTATCTCAAAGTTTACATGCAGTGGTACCCCAGAAACCCCACCCCCCTTAAATTTGGGAGGTCCCTCCCAGTACTAAAAACGCTAAAAATGGGGTATTTCAGGTATACCCTGAAAAAAAAATTTAGGGACACCCCCCAAATATGGGGGGTCGGGTATACTCCCCCCCCCGCCAAAAAAAATCCGGGAGGCTGCCCACCTATGGTTATGGGTGTTGTAACATACATGGGCAAGTTGGTCCGGAGTGGGGGGAGTTAAACCTTGAATTAGGGGGGGGGGATTAAAATCCGAGAAACGCAAAATACCCGTATCGTTTTTTTTTCTGGAGTGCATTTTACCCATATCGTTTTTTGATTTTGAAGGAAAAATAGGTAAAAAATGCTAATTTTAGGTCAAAATACCCTTTTTATTGCATTTTTGAGCTTTTTATTGCTTAAAACATTCATTTTGACCTCAAAACTTAAGTTTGGAGGCAGTTAGAAGTCATTTTAAAGACATTTTTTTCTTCATTTTTTTCAAAATTCCCACTTCTAAGTGGGGGGGGTTAAACCCCCTTCTCAGAATTTGGGGGATTAACCCCCCCAACCCCCCCCCGTGCCCATGTATGGTTGTAACCCCCTCCCCTTGGGCTCCCCTTGGGAGGTAATGATTTGGAGTTCCTAAGAGAACAATTTTAAAAAATTTTTCTCGCGCTTCGCTCCACTCAGCGCTTAACATTTATATACCTTTTTACAATTTTTAAGTAATGTTTCTAATAAATTTCAAAGACAATTTTTAAAAAAAATTTTGTGCTGTCGCACGATTTTTAATGTTATATTGTTAAAAATTTTAGCCTTTTTAATGTCGTTTTTACGATTTATCGAAAATTTGGAGCATAACCCCCTACAACCCCCCTTCCCTTTCAAAAAAATTGTATGAAGTGCAACCCCCCTTTTTCCGAAATCCTGGCTGCGCCCCTGTTGCCAACAACCAATTTTTTCTTCAAGATTGGTCTTGACCGTCCGGCACGCTCTCGGGGAGCCATATTTCCTGAACCGCTTAAGATAGTGTGATGAAACTTTTTTTGAGGGCTATTGGGACATGGGTAAGGTTTTCACATAAAATCATCAAAATCAATGACAAAAAGTTTGACTCGGGACCGCACTTTTAACTAATAAGGTATCTCATATATTATTAAATATTTTAGAATGTTACAATCTCAAGAAAAACAAAAGCAGCTAAAAGACCAAAAGAAAAACGAAAGAATCTCAAGGTTAGTTATTCTGTAAATATTTTTTAGGATTAAAAAATTTGAAAAATAGAAATTTTTAGCGAAAAAAGAGTTCAGAGACTTACCATCTACGTCGTGAATAAAAACCAAACTCGCTAGTTTAGGTTAAATTCCTAAAAAAAATTCTGTGTAATTTTAACTTTTTAAAGTTTAAATAACAGGGTTTTTTTTTAATAGAAATAATCTTTACCTTGGCTTTTGTCGGCATTTTAAAATCACAACTGTTTTGTCATTTTTTTAAATTTTACATCAAACTCAATTTTGAATTCACATCAAATTGAATTTAAAACGAATTTTGAAAGTGTAAAGATTTTTAATTTTTAGAAAATGCGTGATTTAAGTATTTTTTTTGTTTCTTAAAAAACTATGGAAATCGAATTATCTAATTTTGTTTCCTGACATTCCTGCAAAGTTACCTTTATTTGATTCTAACTGGTATCTTCTTGAATGATCTTTTATTTATATTTTAGAGTCTTAGACTATCAGAAAAGGCAGAAGCAATATGAACAGCAGAAGAACAAAGAAAAAATGTCCAGGTTTGGTATTTCTCTAAATATTATTTATAGTTTAAAAAAATCGTTTTAAAAAACCTAGAAAAATGTGCAGTGGGTTGGGTGCTGCAATCCAAAGAACGTATTCTTGCCAAATAGTTTTTTAAGTGCATTTTACCCTTTTTTTGATTTTTAGCAAAAGATAGTAAAAACACTACTTTTAGGTCAAAACTTGTATACTTTCTTTTAATTTTTAAGTGAAGTTTTTAGTGAATAGGGTAGTGCATTTAATTTCGGCACTTTTTCGTTTTTCCAATGTAACTTTTCACTGTATGGCCTGATTTTTATGTTTGATAACTCATTTTAAAGCTTTTACAATACTGCGTTGCGTCATAAAAAATTCACTGTACGAAAGTTGTTTTTTACTTAATTAAATCAGTTTTTAAAAAAATGAAAAATTGCCGAAATTAAATGTATGCATTTAATTTCGGCACTTTACAAACAATCGATTGTTTCTCAGTCAAACAATCATCATTTTCAAAAATTTAAAAGCCTATCATTATCTCCAGACAGTTTTCTTTAATTTAAGGTTTTACTTGTTGTTCAACGTGTAACTGGAAAAAAGTTACAGCTAAAATGCTAAATGGTATCAAAATGAGGAAAATTTGGGAAAAAAGTGCATTTAATTTCGGCACTTTTTAAAAAGACCCCCTTAATCGAATTTAAGTGTAGTGCTGTGACTCCTACACATTTCAACGTTGTCTTTTAACTATTTACAACTACAATTTACCACGCGACCACTAAATTCAACCCGTTTTTACCTACAGCAATAGTGTGCCGAAATTACACTATTTTATTTTATAACGATTGCTCACCACAGACGCAACGTAGAACCACGGGGACCAAAAATTCGGAAAATAGACTCAATTTTACCAGGACAGTTTAATTTTTAAACCAATTTATTGCGTAATCATGAAATGCCCATGTTCTAAAAACGAGTAACATTTTTTTAAAATTATAAATCACACAATTTCACATGAAAATATCATAACATAACAAATAAAAAGCTCCCGACAGTCATCTACATATAATTAGCTCTCATTTGAGCTATCAAACGTCGTATTCCGTCCAGGATTACCAAAGATATAGTCCAAAATCAAAAATGCCCAATTGGGAAAAGTGCCGAAATTAAATGCACTACCCTATTAATGACAATTTTTTTTAATTTTTGCGCTACCCCACGATTTTTAATATTATACTTTTTTAACCTTAAATTTTTAAGGTTTAATTTAGAAAACACTGCAATTAAAAGCGAAAATTAATGAGTTTGCGAAAAGCAAGAAAATTTTTACTCTTTTTAATTTCTCTCTTAAGGCATACATGGGCAAGTTCGTCCGGAGTGGCGGGGGTTAAAATCCAAACTAGAAACTACGCATTTTATCCATATGGATTTTCCATTTTGAAGAAATAAATTGGTAAAAAACGCTAATTTTTTATGTAAAAAATCACTTTGTATAGCATTTTTAAGCTTCTTATTGTTTGAAGAAAAAACTCATTTTGACCAGACACTAAACAACAGGTACTACATTGTGGTGTGTAATTCCTTATTTTTTGATTTTTAACAAAAGATAGTAAAAACGCTATATTTAGGTCAAAACTTGTATACCTTCTTATAACTTTTAGTGAAGTTTTTAATCAATATTAATGACAATTTTTTTTTAAATTTTTCGTGCTGCCCCACGATGTTTAATATTATACTTTTTTAACCTTAAATTTTTAAAGCTTAATTCAGAAAACACTGCAATTAAAAGCGTTCACGAAAAAAATTAATGAGTTCACGAGAAGCGCGAAAATTTTTACTCTTTTTAATGTCGTTCTTAAGGCATACGTTGGCAAGTTGGTCCGGAGTGGGGAGGGGGTTAAAATCCAAACTATAAACTACGCATATCCATATTGTTTTTCGATTTTGAAGGAAAAAATTAGTAGAAAACGCTAAATTTAAGTAAAAAAGCTTTTTGTATAGCATTTTTGAGCGTTTTATTGCTTAAAAACTTATTTTGACCAGAAACTAAACAACAGGCACTGCCCTGTAATTTGTAATTGGTTTACCGAATAAAAAAATCATTATCGGATGGTCTCATCTATGTAAATCAAAAAAGCTAGGGGGTATCTACTGCGGGGAAATTGGACTTTAAGGTCTCTCCGGACAGTTTTCATTTGACAGCGTTCAATAAAAAAAACAGTTGAAATACAAAACAAAAAATGATTTTTTGCTTGCATAAAAGGTATTTTATTATTATTATTGTAATTATAGAGCATCATAATATTTTAAAATATCCTGACGACGAAAATTCGAATGAGCGGCAAAAAGTAGGAAACAAAAATGCGGTTTAAATATTTACAAATATTTTTTGTCTTGATTCATTGAAAAAATTATAATAAATCTAAAATAAACATTTATATATTAATATTAAATAAAAAATGTGGCAATGAATATGTTCACAGTGTGAATCGATCCAGTGGCGTGCCCAGGGGGGGGGGGGCGGCCCCCCCCCCCCCCCCCGAAATCCGGCGAAGCCGGATTTTTTCGTAAGGGGGGACCCTTACGTTTTTTGAATTTTGGTTTTTTTCTTAAATATTAATACAGAAACTTTCCTGATGCCTTCCAAAAGCATATTAATATTCAAAAAACCAAATTTTCCCCGCTTCGCGGGTAGTTTAAATTGAAAATTTACCTCAGTTTTTCAATTTCAAATCAATTTTGCCGCTCAATAGTTAAGGCATACATGTTAAATAAAACTACTATAAACACTATTAACCTTTTATAAACGTTTTAAACACATGTTTAAAATGGATAGGAATAAAAAAACCTTAAATTTTGTTTTAATCATCTGGAATTAAAATTTTTAATGTATTTAAGCGCCTTAAATTAAAAATTTTTCCCCCGGGGGCATTCTGCCCCCCGGACCCCCTGACAAGGGGCTCTGCCCCTTGACCCCGCTGGGGGGCTCTCGCCCCCCAAACCCCTTTTTCTGGGGGGCTGCCGCCCCCCAAACCCCCCTCAGAGTTACTATGTACCCCCGCCAGACCGCCCCCCCCCCCGAAATGAAATCCTGGGCACTCCACTGAATCGATCCCTCGACCTCAAAACTTTTACCTCAAACCTCAAGACAGTGGGCTCTACTCGACTGCGCCACATAGCCATTTGCTCAACTGATCTAAAAGAGGTTTATAAATCCATGGCCTTTATTAAATCTAAAATATGCACACACAACAGGAGAGCTATTATGGCAGTTTAAAAATCATATTATTTTAATAAAAACATACTATTTGGAGCTTTAAATTACACCAAATTAAATTAAATCCCCGTTTCGCCATAATTTTGAAAAAATTAACCCCCATTTTTTTACATTTTTTTAACCCCCAATATTGGGCAGGTTATACTTTTTTTCTGGATGTAACTTATAATATTTCACCGACAAGTATTTTTAAAAATTTTTTTATAGTTTTTTAAAAAACGAATTACTAATAGTTATGTCGAAATACTTTTAGGTTAGGAAGCACTTGTTTTGCATTTTTGCAAATTTAATTGCAAAAAAATGTTTATCTGGATTGCAAAATTTAAGTTTCAAGATTTAAAATCCTTTTGGACATTTTTCTTTAATTCTGATTAAAGGTTTGAGTTAAGAAGCGCATTATTATGTCCACCAAAGACTTAGTGTATTAGCTAAAACCCCTTTTCGAAATTTGCGGGAGTTTAGTCATTCGTGTTTACGCGCTTAAACCAAAAATAATAATGAATTAGTATGGCATGGTATGGTATAACAATAGTATGGTCAAAAAAAATACGGAAAATTCGTGAGTTAAAGCAATATTTAATATACTGGTTTTAAATGTTATATTGCCTTAGTAATCAGAAAATAAAGTCTTTATTTTAGAGCTCAAGAATCAATTGTAAGATACGAAAACTTATTGGAAAACACTGAGCAACAAATGGCAATTACAAACATAAAGTAAGTTTTACAATTTTTTCATTAAAACATTGGTGGTTCAGGAGATATAGCCCTCCAAAAATGGCGTTTTTCGACAATTTTGTTCTTGAAAAATTGCTCAATGGGTATTTAAATTATAAAATATACACTTAAAGAAAGCGGCTACCATCTACTTTAATTTGATATTTTCATCGTAATATTGGTGCAGTATTTGTCGAGATATTGCGTTTCCTGTACAAAAAACCCGCAATTTTTTTGCAAACAAAGCAAACGACGGAAGTGATTTGATTAAGTTTTCCCAACATTTTGCCGTCACTTCGGATTTTTAGCAAAAAAATCGCGGGTTTTTTGTACGGGAAACGCAATATCTTCACAAATATTGCACCAATTTTAACGAACAAGGTATCTAATTAAAGTAGAAAGCAAGCGCTTTCTTTGAGTGTGTATTTGTAATTTAAATTTTATTACCTATTAAACAATCAAATACAGAAATTTCGAGTACAGAATTGTCGTAAAACGCCAATTTTGGAGAGTCATAATCTTCTGAAACACTGAAGATATTTTAATGAAAAAAAATTTGTGGACTATGGGGGCAGGGGTAAGGTTTTCACAAAAAATAATCCAAATCAAAGACAAAAAATTTGACTCGGTACCGCATATTTAAGCCCGGTTCACACTGAGGTGGCAATGCCACCGGTGAAAATGCCACCGCCACCGGTGGGAATGCCACCGGTGGCATTGTCACCGTAAGGTTCACACTGGGGTGGCATGCCACCGCTGAAGGGCATTTCGTTCGCGTGTAGAGCTAAGAAAATGTCGGTAACTTTTTTTTACTGTTTACTCCTTTTTTAGTTTTTACTCATTTTTCACTGCTTCCCAGATCTTTGCCTGGTTAATGCTGCCCATGTACAATTTTTCTCGCTTGTAATAAAGTTCCGGACGGTTCCGAACTTGATCAGAAGTTCATCCGAATCAGAAGTCATATTTTTTCGAAAAAGTATTCTGGTCGAAGAAACATTAACAAACTTAAAAGTTTTCTTTTTAATTAATATAGGTAAACGATTTTAGTTTTTAGATTTTTTAATAACCCTGTTTTAGATTGTTTAATACTCGTTTAACCTAAGAGCGTGCAATAAATTATATTAGAAACTGTGCAGCAGAAAAATTTGTAAATCTTTTATTACTGCATAAAAATTGGAAATTCATATTCAAGCACTTTTCCATGCTATGTATGTACGTGTGTTTAAAATTTGTAAAAACTACTTAAAATTTTTTTTCATAAAAGATCATTTTGTTTTTGTTTGTTTTGATAAACACGGTTTTGCTATATAATTTTTTTCATTTATGCAATTTACGCGTTTTCACGCGTTTTTCTATTTAAACCACAATATTGTTTATTGGTTTTGCTTATACAATGAAAGCGTTTATGTAAAAAACGTAATATTTTTCATTGATTTTTTTAACAATGCGCGCGTTCTCATGTGTTTTTTTTCATAAGAGAGCTGCCACCGATGACGGAGTTGTGGATCGAACACAACAACGGTTGCAATGCCACCGCGAGGTGGCATTGCCACCTTAGTGTGAACACGTCACATGTTTAACGTTGGACACAACAGCGGTGGCAATGCCACCGGTGGCCTCGCGGTGGCATTGCCACCTTAGTGTGAACCGGGCTTAAAATTTGTTCTTTTTAAAACATAAAAGAATCATAAAATAGCCGGCCGGATCTACTTTTGGATTCCGGTCCGGCCGGTTTCAAAATCACAGATCCGGTCGAGCCCTAATCAAGGTATCAAACTAAAGTAGAAAATAGCTGGTTTCTTTAAGTTTATATTTTGTAACTTAAATTTTTATACCCATTGAACAATCTTTCAAGTACAAAATTGTCAAAAAACGCCATTTTTGGGTAGTCATATGTGTGTAGTTTGCCAACGACCAATATTTTTCCTTCAAGATTGGTCTTGACCGTCCAGCACGCTCTCGGGGAGCCATATTTCCTGAACCGCTTAAGATAGTGTGATGAAACTTTTTTGTGGGCTATTGGGACATGTGTAAGGTTTTCACATAAAATCATCAAAATCAATGACAAAAAGTTAGACTCGGTACCGCACTTTTAACTGATAAGGTATCTTATGGATTATTCAATATTTTAGAATGTTACAATCTCAAGAAAAACAAAAGCAGCTAAAAGACCAAAAGAAAAACGAAAGAATCTCAAGGTTAGTTATTCTGTAAATATTTTTTAGGATTAAAAAATTTGAACAATAAAAATTTTTAGCGAAAAAAGCGTTCAGAGACATACGATCTATGTCGTGAGTAAAAACCAAACTCGCTAGTTTAGGTTAAATTCCTAAAAAAAATTCTGTGTAATTTTAACTTTTTAAAGTTTAAATAACAGGGTTTTTATTTTTCATAGAAATAATCTTTACCTTTGCTTTTGTCGGCATTTTAAAATCACAACTGTTTTGTCATTTTTTTTAAATTTTACATCAAACTCAATTTTGAATTCACATTAAATTGAAATTAAAACGAATTTTGAAAGTGTAAAGATTTTTAATTTTTAGAAAATGCGTGATTTAAGTATTATTTTTGTTTCTTAAAAAACTATGAAAATCGAATTATCTATTTTTGTTTCCTGACATTCCTGAAAAGTTGCCTTTATTTGACTCTAACTGGTATCTTCTTGAATGATCTTTTACTTATATTTTAGCAGACCTGTGCACTGCCCCCCCGGGGTAAAAACCGGGGGGGGGGGCAATTCTGAAATGGGGGGCCCGGGGGGGGGGGCAACTTTGTTGAAACGGGGGGGCAAGCAGGGGAAAAAAGAGGAAAAAAAAGAAGGGAAAAGGGAAAAAAGGGACAAAAAAGCGAAAATAAGGTAAAAATAGGTCTAAAATGGCTTAAAATACATTGAAATAGGCTAAAAACTGCAAAAAATTTGCGATGATGGCGTCATCATAGGTCAAAAATGGCGTCATAATTTTAGGGTACTTTTTCAGTTTTTGGCGGGGTGGGGGGGGGTAAATCCTCCAATAAAACGGGGGGGGGCATTTCCAGACCGTGCACAGGTCTGTTTTAGAGTCTTAGACTATCAGAAAAGGCAGAAGCAATATGAACAGCAGAAGAACCAAGAAAAAATGTCCAGGTTTGGTATTTCTCTGAATATTATTTATAGTTAAAAAATCGTTTTAAAAAACCTAGAAAAATGTGCAGTGGGTTGGGTGCTGCAATCCAAAGAACGTATTCTTGCCAAATAGTTTTTTAAGTGCATTTTACCCTTTTTTTGATTTTTAGCAAAAGATAGTAAAAACACAACTTTTAGGTCAAAACTTGTATACTTTCTTTTAATTTTTAAGTGAAGTTTTTAATAAATATTAATGACAATTTTTTTTAAAAAAATTTTCGCGCTGCCCCACGATTTTAATATTATACTTTTTTTAACCTTAAATTTTTAAAGTTTAATTTAGAAAGCACTGCAATTAAAAGCGAAAATTAATGAGTTTGCAAAAAGCAAGAAAATTTTTACCCTTTTTAATGTCTCTCTGAAGGCATACATGGGCAAGTTGGTCCGGAGTGGCGGGGGTTAAAATCCAAACTAGAAACTACGCATTTTATCCATATGGATTTTCCGTTTTGAAGAAATAAATTTGTAAAAAACGCTAATTTTTTATGTAAAAAAGCACTTTGTATAACAACTAAACAACAGGTACTACATTGTGGTGTGTAATTGGTTTACCGAATAAAACAATCATTTTTGTATGGTGTCGTAGATGTAAATTAAAAGAAGCTAGGGAGTATTTACTGTGGATAAATTGCACTTTAAAATGTAGGAGGGATCCTAAAGTAAGAAGGAGAGGGTGTCCGAAATCTCTGGTTTTCTAGTGGGATCAACACTAAAGTTGAATTCTATCAGGGTGAAATTGTAAGGGTGGCCGAGTAACCACTCGTTCTTCTCGGACAAAATATCACGCGCAGTAGAACACGTGATGCAATTAAATAATTATTGGTTACATTACTACTGAGTCTTAATTTTTTTAATTTTCTTGGTTTGCGCGTTATTGTTTATTTCTTCTTGGCGGAGAACGGTCCACCCTTTATTTCAGCCTGAAAGACATTGGCTTTAGGTGGAATCATTTGAAATCTAAAGGGGATCCGATATTCGAAGAAAACACTCTTTTAAACTAATATATTTGTGTTAAAAATTCAGGTTTTTGTTGGTCATTTCAGAATAAAATAGTATTAAAAATTTTCTCGAGGAGGGTAGAGATATTGTCACAACTCCCGCTGTGTTAATGTTTCAGAAATATGACGTCTTATAAATACGAGTTGTAATGTAACACTGTCAAGCGATGGTGTAAGGCAGCACGTCAGTCAATGAGGTACTAAGGCTGGAGATTACAGGTTCAAGTCCTGTATCGCTCATTTTTCAGCCAAAAAAGCTAAAAACAGCAAATTGTTTCGCAATCTTTCAAAAACTCAATTTATTCGGCCTCATATTTCTGGACGTTACAATATCCAGACATGTGCACTGCCCCCCCCGGGGTTAAAACGGAGGGGGGGCAATTCCAAAATGAGGGGGGGCACGGGGGGGCAACTTTTTTGAAACGGGGGGGCAATAAAACGGGGGGGGCAAGCAGGGGGAAAGAAAAAAAAGAAAAAAAAGGAGAAAAAAAGAGAAAAAAAGAAGGGAAAAAGGAAAAAGGGACAAAAAAAGCGGAAATAAGGTAAAATTAGGTCTAAAATGGCTTAAAATACATTGAAATAGGCTAAAAACTGCAAAAAATTCGCGATGATGGCGTCATCATAGGTCAAAAATGGCGTCATATTTTTAGGGTACTTTTTCATTTTTTGGCGGGGGGGGGGGGGTCAATAAAACGGGGGGGGGGCAAATCCTCCAATAAAATGGGGGGGGCATTTTCAGACCGTGCACAGGTCTGAATATCTATGGCTACAATCAGCAAAGGCAGCCAAATTCCTGGAAGGAATCACCTGAAGACAGCTGGCACTGGCAATGCAACATGCAAACCAACCAACCCTTGCCCCCCTGGTTACGTACGTCCCTGTCTAAAGAGGATTAGAGTAAAAAAAGTAGGGAATTTTTTTTTAATTCTAAATGGGATCACAGTAAAAAAATTAGGGAATTTGGGGGGTGGAAGGAAAGTACCTCCTCGATTTTTTTCTGGAGGGGGGGTGCAAATTTTGAGACTAAGGATGGTGGACCCCAAACTGGTACCCTCCTATTTTTATTCATGTAAGACCACATTTTTTTTATTTTCCAAGCAGCTGCACAAGCATGCCAGATGCTTATTTTCTACAATCCGCATACGTTCATCGGACAAGCCCACTTCCACATGTTTTTTTGTGTAAACATGCACATGAATGGAAATCGCCCTTTTTTTCTGCTCTGTTCTAAGAGCATTTTTTTCATGGCTAGTTTAGTAATAATAACGTGTGTCACTTACATTTTACATTTTCAAAATAAGACAAAGTCATAATAGTTTGAAGTAATTTATTTCATGGTATTTGATTTCAAAGTTTACAAAAATATCCATTAAATCTCACTAACGTCAAATGATCGGTCTAAAAAATTGATGTGTGTTTTGCACCGAAATAAACCAAAGCGCACCCACATTTTTTATTAAATCTTTAAAGAATTGTTTTAAAAACAAAAACTATTCCGCAGATGTATAATGTATTCATTAACTCTCCATTCCAGTGTTATTATTTTGACGAGTTTTTGAGCGTTTTTGCAAACCACTAACTTAGGTCAAACTATTATAGGTATGTTATTTACATAATTTTATAATTTTAGAAGGCTAGAGTCTCTTCAGGAAAGCAAAGAAAAACTAAACTATCAACAATATGTCAGACAATTATTGGACAGGTTATACATTTTTTCTGTTTATTGTATATTTCACTGAACAGTGTTTTTTTTAAAATTTTTTTATAGTTCTTAAAAAACGAATTTCTATTTAATAGTTTTTTCGGAATACTTTTAGGTTAAGAAGCACTTGTTTTGCATTTTTGCAAATTTAATTGCAAAAAAAAGCTTATCTAGATAGAAAAATTTATGTTTCAAGATCTCAAAATCATTTTTGGTAGTTTTCTTTAATTCTGATTAAAGGTTCAACCGCATAATTATTATCAGTGGCGTAGCCAGGGGGAACCAGGGGGGGGCGGCTGCGTACACTTTCCGCTTCGCGGGAAGTGTACATTCTTAATTTATGTTAGTTTTTTTTAATTTCGATCGATTGTACCCTTGAGCTTAATTTTCGATCGCATATGGTAACGCATATGCATTTGCTTTGATATTGAATGGCGATACTATAATACATTTTAAAACTTTTTTATTAATTATAAAATATATAGGTAAGGGCTGTTTTAAACTCCTTAACAACTGTTTTAATACTTGTGGAGTAGTCCGCGTCTCCCCACCCCTCCCCTCCTTTTTTGGCGGAGCGTGTCATTTTGTGTGGGTTTCCTTTTTTACTTTTCGAATTTTGTGTTATAAAAAATTAATACAAAATCTTAGTGCATTCTAAAACCATGAATTAGTCAATCTTTTACCCGCTACGCAAGAAGGTCAGATTTATTTTCTGTAAAACTAATATTAGCAGTAATATTTTTTTGTTATTATAACTTCAACCATACTCATGCGCAAAATTTAAAGACGTGAGGCAATATATTATAGGCAATATATTATACTTTTGTTATGTAAAATTTCATCGCCAGACTAATTTTAAAGTTTAGACAAAATGTATAGAAATTGGCTGAAAAAACAAAAGTAGAATGTAATGTTCACGCGATTACCAGGACGATTTTTAAGCAACTTTTAGTACATATTTAAAAAAAAATTTCGCCTCCGGTGGCTGGCAAGACACCCACAGACCCCCGGACGACGCGGCGGCGCTTTGCGCCGCTTCTGAACACATTTTTCTCCCCCCAGACTGCCCCCACTGAAACGCAATCCTAGCTACGCCACTGATTATTATATCCACCAAAGACTTAGACTTAACCTCTTTTTGAAGTTTGTGGGAGTTTAATCATTTGTGTGTACGCGCTGAAACCAAAAATAATAATGAACTAGTATGGTATGGTATGGTATGGTATAATAATAGTATGGTCAAAAAACTAATACGGAAAATTCGTTAATTAAACCAATATAATATACCCGTTTTGAATGTTATCTCGTTTTAGTAATCAGAAAATAAATATTTGATTTTAGAGCTCAAGAATCAATAGTAAGAACCGAAAAATTATTGGAAAAAACTGAACAACAAATGGCAATTACAAACATAAAGTAAGTTTTACAGTTCACTGCAAAATTTACTAACTTCAAAATTTTCAAAAAAATTATATAAATTAATGACGACAATAAAAATCATACATATCATAAGGTTTAAGAAAAAAAAAAGTTAAATAAATGGAATTAGGGATGTGCTCGGATTTCATTTTTTGACATCCGTGGATGCAGATTTTTCAAACCAGAAATCCGCGGATGTGATGGGGATGTCCATTAAATGCATTTTTACCGTTTTATGTTCTGGGGTGCATTTTATCCACTTCAAGAAGATTTAGATAGAATATAGGGTAGTGCATTTAATTTCGGCACTTTTTTGTTTTTCCGATGTAACTTTTCACTGTATGGCGCGATTTTCATGTTTGATAGTTCATTTTAAAGCTTTCACAATACTGCGTTGCGTCACAAAAGTTTCATTGTACGAAAGTAGTTTTTTTACTTAATTAAATCAGTTTTAAAAAAAAAAATGGAAAATTGCCGAAATTAAATGTGTGCATTTTATTTTCGGCACTTTACAAACAATCGATTGTTTCTCAGTCAAAAAATCATCATTTTCAAAAATTTAAAAGTCTATCATTATCTCCAGACAGTTTTTTTTTATTTAAGCTTCTACTTGTTGTTCAACGTGTAACTGGCAAAAAGTTACAGCTAAAATGCCAAATAGTATCAAAATGAGCGAAAATTGGGAAAAAATCAATCGAGTTTAAGTGCAGTGCTATGACCCCTACACATTTCAACGTTGTCTTTTAACTATTTACAACTACAATTTAACACCCGACCACTTAATTCAAGCCGTTTTTACCTACAGCAACAGGGCCGTAGCCAGGATCTCAATTGAGGGGGGATTTTTTGGAAGGTACTTTATAGTTTTGGAAGGATTTTTGGAAGGTACTTTATGTTTGTTATTGTAACTCAACTGGGTTGCATTAACAGTGTATTTTGAAAATATTTGTTTTTTTTTTATATCATGTTCTATTGTACTGTGCTAGAAAATAAATCTTTAAATCTTTAAATAGTGGCCCACAAGGGGGTCTGGGGGGCGGGAGCCCCCCAGCGGGGTCAAGGGGCGGAGCCCCTTGTCAGGGGGGTCCGGGGGGCAGAATGCCCCCGGGGTGGAAAATTTTTTAATTTTAAGCTTTTAAAAGGCACCAGGAAACCTAAATTTAAGTACTGAATCTTTATTTATTTTCTGTTGTTTTTTTTTAAATAAACACAACAAAATAAAATAGTTTAGGTATTTTATTACTATTTTAATAAAAAAGAACAAACGTTTTCTAGAAATAAAAAATCTTTATTTAATTTTAGTTAAGTTTTTATAGTAAATGCTTCAGTTATTAATATCCAAAGTTTGCTCTTCTCCTTGTGCTTGTTGCAAATTCCTTTACAATTTCTTTCACTGGGACCGGAACATCATACATGGTGAACAGAAAGGTGGGAAAGGGCGGTAAGACTGCCGCTTTTATGCAAATATTTTCACACAAAACAAAAATACAATATTTTTAAACTTACTGCACTAATGTTTTGAATTATAAATAATTCCTTTTTTATAAATAAGAGCTTTATGAACCCAAATCACTTTAAATAATGCATTTTAGATAGGTTTAATACATTACAGAGTGATTTGGAAAAAAATTTTTTTTTCTAATTTTTTTTAAAAAACCAAAGGGGGTACCCTTACAAAACTTTTTGCCTTCCCAGAATTTGAGGGGGGATTAATCCCCCCCTGGCTACGGCCCTGAGCAATATGTGTGCTGAAATTACACTTTTATTTTATAACGATTGCTCACCACAGACGCATCATAGAACCACAGGGACTAAAAATTTGGAAAATAAACTAAAGTTTACCAGGACAGTTTAATTTTTAAACCATTTTGTTGCGTAATCATGAAATGCCCATGTTCTAAAAACGAGTAAAAATTTTATTTTTTATAAATCACACAATTTCACATGAAATTATCATAACATAACAAATAAAAAACTCACGACAGTCATCTACATATAATTAGCTCTCATTTGAGCTATTAAACGTCGTATTCCGTCCAGGATTACCAAGGATATAGTCCAAAATCAAAAATGCCCAATCTGCAAAAGTGCCGAAATTAAATGCACTACCCTCCAGCTAGTCAAAAGACTGGCAATTGCAATTATCAGATCATAAATGTGAAGTTCTTCATATTCAAAATAATAGCAAAGAGTTAATTTGTAAATATAAGCTTGGTAATAATGTACTTGCAACTACAGAATTGGTGCGTGATTTAGGTGTTTATATATCTCACAGACCTGTGCACGGTCTGAAAATGCCCCCCCGTTTTATTGGAGGATTCGCCCCCCCCGCCAAAAAATGAAAAAGTACCCTAAAAATATGACGCCATTTTTGACCTATGATGACGCCATCGCGAATTTTTTGCAGTTTTTAGCCTATTTCAATGTATTTTAAGCCATTTTAGACCTATTTTTACCTTATTTCCGCTTTTTTTGTCCCTTTTTTCCCTTTTCCCTTTATTTTTTCTCTTTTTTCTCCTTTTTTTCTCTTTTTTTTCTTTCTCCCCTGCTTGCCCCCTTCCGTTTTAGTGCCCCCCATTTCAAAAAAAGTTGCCCCCCGTGCCCCCGTTTTGGAATTGCCCCTCCCCCCGTTTTAACCCCGGGGGGGCAGTGCACATGTCTGTATCTCATGATATGAAATTCTCTAAACACTGTAAAATCACAGCAAAAAAACAATGAGAATGACATCACTAATTTTTAGAACATTCAACTCAAACTCTAGAAATAATCTTCTCAGAGCGTATAAATCCTATGTTGGACCAATTCTGGAGTACGCTAGTGCAGTTTGGAACCCTTATTTACAAAAAGATATAAACATTTTAGAAAAAGTGCAACAAAATTTCACTAGGAGGTTGTTTTATAAAAATGCAAGTTGTTACCTGTTGGTTATGAACAAAGGCTGGATTACCTAGGTTTAGAAAGATTAAAGATCTAAAGAGACAAGCGTGATTTATATGAGTGCTTTAAAATTATACGCAGCTTCAACAATTTGCAAGCCAATGATTTTTTATAAGTTTAACCTGCAGCCCATCCGTGGTCATCCCTTTAAATTGGCTGTTAAGGAAAGTTAAATTAATGCAAGTAAATTTTCTTTTGCAAATAGGATAGTTATACCTTGGAGCAAACTACTCCCGTCTCAAGTAACTGTGGATTCTTTGGATGCATTCAAGAAAAGTTTTGAAACCGACTTAAATAAGCGCTCTTTTTGAGCTTTTAAAGTCATTTCAGATAGCTATGTTGATATTCTGTTGCAATTATAGTTTATGTTGGCGGCAATTAAGTCGCAAATTTGATGATGAAAAAAAAAGAAAAATGAAATGATGATACAGTAGAATTAAACTATGAATAGACTATCAACAGTAAAATATTAGTTCTGTTATCTGATCATTAAAAAAAGCATTTTGTCTTAAACGAAAATGCCAAAATCATCAAACTGATGGAGTTGCGATATGTTGTCCTTTAAGCCCTGCTTAACCGAACTCATTTTTATTTAAATGCTTTCTATGTTTTCACAAGCGCCCATGCGGGGTTTTTAGTAATTTTGGTCAGTTTATTTTTCTAAAGGTTTTGCTACGTTTTATTTAGATTTATGTAAATTGTCTTTTTTATCTAAAAATACTTATTTTGCTAATTTTATTGACTTATAAAATTTTTTAATAAATTTAAAAATTACCTGTTTGTTAAATTTAGGTGAAGTGTTCTTTGTTTTTAAAATTACTTATTTTAGTCTCGTGAATCATATGGTGTACTTTCATTCTGTTTTATATTTCTATTATTGTGTCTTCAACGTTTTTGTGTTATTGCATTTACTCAATTTTATATTTATTTGAACAAATTCAATACAATGAGTTAATTAATTAAAAATTTTAATGAAATATTATTTTAGAAGAAAAGAATTAAATAAAACGAACAGCAGACCACGATTAGAATCCGCGGCTGGTGCTGGTACTATTGGTTATTTGCCGAATTCTTCAAATCAGTCCAACTTATTAATGCAATGCAAAATGGAAAGTCAAACCGAGGAGAAGAAATTGTTGTTATCAAAAGGTTGTTCTAATGGTTCATATGGGAAACACTACGTTTGCGGTTACACCCAATATCGTAACGTTACTAAGCTTAAAGTCAGATTTCAGAGCAATAATGATCTGAAGAGTCATACTTAGCTAAATATGAAACCCGTCAAAGTGAACTGTTGTCTGAATCGGAATAAGATTGAGAAGTCAATTAGATCGAAAGCAAGCGGCAACATCAAATTGAACCAGGTGCTTAAAATACAAGTGGCAAGTAATTTAGGAAACCTCAACAGCACGCACTGATTTTGGTCTTTATAAATGTTGATGTTAGATAAGCAATTAAAAGATTTTGAAAAAGTCTAAAATTTTGTGTTTGATAAGTAGAAAAAGTTAGAAAAATAATTTTCACAATTTTCAAAGTGTTGAAAATTATTTCAGGATGTAAATAAGTTTTTTTTAGGTACAAAAAACGGGTTTTAATCATTGCGCCACAGAGCTCATGCGATTTTTTTCCAATGTATTCATGAAATGTTGAATGTTTTTGCTTTAAAAATGATTAGTAAAACGGTTAAGATAAAATACTTTAGCTTTAATATGCTGTAGAAGTAAACAAATAGAACTATATTTTCCTGTTTTGTCTTTTTTTGTTTCTGTTAATTTTTTGTTTTTTGTTGGTTTTGTGCTAATTAAATTTTCATTGTTATTGTTGATTTTTTATTGTTAAAAGAAGTTATTGAAAAACTAATAAAATATAATAATAAGTTAGTTATTTTTGATTTTTACAAGATGATGTTACACTCATGACATCTAATCAAAAATATATAATATACCGAAAAATGTGCAACTCCTATATAAAAAAAGTACAGAAAAGGTGGCCTTTATAAAGAGCCTCTCCATTTAAATGACACTCTCCACTATAATGGCATAGTAGCCATTTTAATTCGGCGAGTTAAAATGGAGAGGAAGCTATTATAATAGCCATTTATTGACTTAATTTCACTTCATATATACTCACAAGTCTAATACTGTCCGGGCCGCACGAGTTTCCCCGTGTTGGTTTAATACTGTCCAACACGCAGAAACTCGTGCGGCCCGGACAGTATTAGACTTGTGAGTATATATGAAGTGAAATTAAGTCAATAAATGGCTATTATAATAGCTTCCTCTCCATTTTAACTCGCCCAATTAAAATGGCTACTATGCCATTATAGTGGAGAGTGTCATTTAAATGGAGAGGCTCATTATAAAGGCCACCTTTTCAGTACTTTTTTATATAGGAGTTGCACATTTTTCGGTATATTATATATTTTTGATCTAATCATCTAATTACTTTGTTTATTTTTTTATTTCATCAATGACTTTCTGTACAAAAATTCCGTTCACTAACTAGCGATAAAACTCAAAATTTTAACTGTTATATATATATATATATATATATATATATATAT
>JASAMX010034867.1:0-14958 GCA_030248175.1 Microlaimidae sp. YZB2_3 | reverse complement strand
GGGAGAAATGTTTAATTTCACTGTTAGTGAGATATGTTCATTTTAGGTAAAATATTTAGGAATTTTTAATTTTTGACCCCATATTCAAAATCAAAGCCTAAGAAAACCTATATTGCAATTTTAGCTAAATTTGAGAGAAAAAAATATTTTTTTACTGTTAGTGAGATATGCTCATTTCTGGTTAAAAATTTAGGAATTTTTAACTTTTGACTCAAAATTTAAATTTAGAGCCTAAGAAAACCTATATGTTAAAATTTCAGCTAAATATGAGAAAAAAATTTTTTACTGTTAGTGAGATATGCTCATTTCTGGTTAAATATTATAGAATTTTTAATTTTTGACCTCAAATTCAAAATCAGAGCCTAAGAAAACCTATATATTGCAATTTTAGCTAAATTTGAGGAAAAAATTTTTTTTCACTGTTAGTGAGATATGCTCATTTCTGGTTAAATATTTAAAAATTCTTAATTTTTGATTCAAAATTTAAGTTCAGGGCCAAAGAGAAACCCCATATGTTTCCAAATTTCAGCTAAATTTGAGGAAAAAATTTTTTCACTGTTAGTGAGATATGCTCATTTCTGGTTAAATATTTAGGAATTTTTAATTTTTGACTCAAAATTTAAATTTAGAGCCTAATAAAACCTATATGTTGAATTTTTAGCTCTTAATATGAGAAAAAAAATATTTTTTACTGTTAGTGAGATAGGCTCATTTTGTGTTAAATATTTGGGAATTTTTAATTTTTGACCCCAAATTCAAAATCAGAGCCTAAGAAAACCTATATATTGCAATTTCAGCTAAATTTGAGGAAAATTTTTTTTTCACTGTTAGTGAGATATGCTCATTTCTGGTTAAATATTTAAAAATTCTTAATTTTTGATTCAAAATTCAAATCCAGAGCTAAAGAAAACCCATATGTTGAAATTTTAGCTAAATATCAGGAGAAAAAAATTTTTTTACTGTTAGTGAGATATGCCCATTTCTGGTTAAATATTTAGGAATTTTTAATTTTTGTCCCAAAATTTAAATTCAGGGACCCAAAAAAACCCTAGAATTGTATTTTTAATTGTTAGTGAGGCTTACTCAGGTAAAAATGCATAATTTATGTTTTTAAAAATAACAATAAAAGCAGGAAGTGCCAGGAGGAAGTGCCAGGAAGAAGTGCCAGATTCCAATTTCAGCTTGTTAGCTTGGCGAATCGTAAGAATTTACAAAAACTTTTTAAAACAAACTGCATTTTTATGCACAGGTTTTTAAATTAAGAAACGATTTATCCCTGAAAATGTACGTTATATTTTGTTTGAGATTGAAGTTTGATAATATTGTTTGTTCAACGCAAATTATTTGATGAGTTTTTAAAAAATCTTAATTTCTTTTAAAAAAAACTTGGATTTTATGTGTTTTTTTTTAATTTTTGAATGGCAATATATTGGTGAATTTTTAACAGTTTAGACAATTAAAACTTTTTTAAGCTCAGAATGGGGAATTTTTTTAATTTTGGTTTCACTGAAAAAAATAAATATTATTACAAAAACCCAATCATTTTAGAATTGCACTTTTAAATAGATAATTTTAAATGAGTCCTTATATTTTGTGTTAATACAAGTATTATTTTATTTAGGCCAAATAACAGAACGTCATTGTAATGGCAGAATGAGTCGCACAGTATAAAATACTTCATGGCAGCGCGTTTGTAGGATTTTGGGGTAGTGTAGTAGGATGCAACTGTGTACTGCAGCGGCACTTGGGGTTACAATTGTGTTGATTTTGCGCAGTTTAGAGTTGCTCTGCTATAGCAAGAACAAAATTTTTAGTGTTGAACAAAAAAGCAAACATCTATTTTTTTTAGATCAGAGTTGCTCTGCTATAGCAAGAACAACATTTTTAGTGTTGAACAAAAAAGTAAACATTTATTTTTGAGATCAAACATAGAATTCTACTTATAACATTCTGCTTATAACATTCTACTTTAAGAGCAAAAACAACGTTTTTAGAGTTAAACAAAAAAGTAAACATTTATTTTTTAGATCAAACATAGAATTCTACTTATAAAATTCTGTTTATAACATTCCACTTTAACTATAACATAAATCCAAGTTTGAAAAACAATTTTTATTGTTTTAATAACCAGCTAAACAAAGTGCTCAAAAGACAAAGACTTAAACCCTAACATAAAAATTTGGCATTAATTTCATTACATACCCATTCATAGATGCCAAGAGAAAGGCTAATACCCCTTATCTTTTTAGATATCAAGCTTTTCCATACCCCACTCCCCCAAGATAACAAACTTTTAGATTCCCTCTGAGATAACAACTTTTTCCACTTTTCCAGCTTTAGAGCTCCAGAGCTCTCAAGTAAAGTTTTAAACTCATTAAAAAAGGTATCATTGCTATTATAACAATTTGAGACACTCAAATTATTATGGGGCAGTGTACCTGAAACTAGCATATCTTCACCATAATATGTTTTGTATACCTCCCTAAAAATAAAATTTTTTTCGCTAGAGTTGCCACTGAAAAAAACAGTTAATTTGTAACAACAGATTAAATTTTTATATGGTTTTACATTTAATTGCACTAAAATATATATATTATTATTTATATTTGAATATAAAACTAGCATTGAAAAATGTTATCAAATAGAACAGAAAAATTCAGCTATTTTATTCAAGAATGTAGTAGATAATATAGAGGAGTCGGATTAAAAAAAATTCTAAAAAATACAAGCCCACATCAATTTTTGACAATTGCAAAAGTGCAACTACTAACAGTTAAAAACCCTTTGAAGCATAATTTGACAGTTTTACTATTGCCTTTTTTTAAATTATGGATGTTCTCTAAAACTTTTTTGTAAAATAAGATATTTTTTAAGTGAGAAAGGTAAATAATAGCAATACTTTTAAGATTAACAAATTGCTGTGTGTGTGAATATGATATTTTAATATTACTATATTACTGCAATTTCATAAATTGTTAAAAATGATTGTGATTGTGCATTCAATATAAAGAGTATTTTAAATGAAGAAGAAATAATAGCAGGGACATAACAAGGCGGTGCAGGGGGGAGAGGGGGAGGAGCAGCGACCCCCCCTCCAAAACCGTCAGATGGAGGAAAAAACAGAAATAGTGGTTGGGCATGAGGAAGCGACTGCCCCTTGTCTGTCTGTTTTTTTTTTTTTTTTGTTTAATTTTTTTTTTATTTTTTCCTGCTTTTGGTTTTGTGTTTGGTTTTTTTTTTTTTCTTGGGTTCTTTTTTTTTTTCTTTTTTTCCCTCTGTTTGTAAAAATTTTTTCTGCTGTTGTGTTTTTTTTTTCATTTGTTTTTTATTCGTTTTTTTGCTTAACTGAATAGGTAGTATGTGCTATTTCTTTTTTTTTTTTAGTTTTTTATTTTTTTGCGTTGGGTTTTTCCGTTCTCTTTTTTTTTTTTTTGTTTTTTTCCTTGTTTTTTTTTCTTTTTTTATTTTAGCTCGTTATGCTTCAACTTCACTTTTTTTTTTTTTTTTATTGGTTCCGTCATCCCACTCCTCAATTCTTCGATAACCCCCTGCTTCTTGGGTTTGTATATCCGTTTTGTTTTTTTTTTTTTATTTTTTTTTTTTATTGTAAATTTTTTTTTTTTTTTTTTTTTTTTTGTGTTTTGTCTAATTTTTTTCCTTCTTTTGTAATATATATATTTTTTTGGGTCGGTTTTGGGGTGAATATATTTTTGATAAAGGTTTGTTTGTCATATTTAAGAGGGTTGTTGAAATCCCCCCTCCTGTTTTTTTTTTTGTGATTTTTTTTTTTATAAGTATTTTTTTTTTAAAAACATATTAAAACCATATTTTTTTTTTTTTTTAAAAAAATATTGTTTTTCTGTGATGTTTTTATTTTTTTATATGAATTTTTTACTATTCAGAAAAAAAGCTATATTTCAATAAAAACTGATAAAAAAAATTTAATCAGCTAATAAAATGTATATATAATAATAACTATAATGTTAACTTAATAAGTTTTTTCGCTTTTAAAATTATCAAAACTCCTTACAAAAAGCATGACCCAAGCATAACGCTATTGGATTTAAAATAAATTTGAAAATTCCAAAAATTGAAAACCAAATGCAGCTTTTATGAGCAAATAATTTAATTCAAAAAGTTTTTTAAGAGTTAAAATTAAAAATATATATTACCCCTCACAAAAAATATATATTATCACTTTTTATAATTCAGAAAGAAGTGTGTAAAATTAATGGATGGTTGCGTCTGTCGGTTGTTGGAAAAGCGCGGAGAAAAAAAAAACAACCGCACACGTATAGTCAAAGTTTTAAATGTGATATATTAAGTAGCGACGCAACGACGCGACTAATACCTTACGCACCACCGCTTAGGTGTACGCAACGCGCGTAGACATAACTGCTCAAAAAAAAACTTTTGACAAACGTCTGAGAATAATTGTTGCAAAAACGTTTTTAAATTTATTTTATTTGTGCAAATTACTAAGAAAGCAAATTTGAGTTTTGTTAATTTTTTTACGAATTAATAATTTTAAAAAACTTTCACTATAAATGCCGGAAATTCACAGTGACTACACTCGCCAGTATTGCACTTGTGAGTATTTAATATGAAAAAGGGACACAAAGCTAACTAAAACATAGGGTTTTATAATCACAAATTTTATGTTTTCAATCAGCTTTTGGTTCACAATGGAAAGGTTTCACGTTAGAATTTTAAGGCTTCTCAAATGGCGGGTGTACTATTTGTGCGGCCATATGTTTTTCTTTGTGGAAATCAAAATGCGAGGAGCTATATAAAAATTAGGAATCTCCACATTCATTGAAGGTGTTTTTTTCTCGATATCTTCAGCATTGAACAGCTTCCGTTTAAATGGGAGGGTTTTTGACCATCGTGTTTGTAATCAACATTTTCTAACACTGTTATAGTCAATAAATCATTGATTTATTATCAAAAAGTTGTTTCAATAAAATTTTTTTTGTAATCCATCTTATTCAATGAAGATTAATTATTGAGAATTTGAAAAATTAATGTTTATTTTTAAAACAGTACAACTCCGTGCATAAATTCTTATACAAATATATAATTCCTTGACAATCACGAAATTGAATCTTGATCTTTTTGTTTTGAAGTGAATCGTAACAATGAATTTTAAATATATATCTATAAATTAGAATTCATTAAAGATGTTACTACTGTCAAATATTGTGTTCCGGAGCTCCAACCATGTAAAACCAAAGGAGTTTTCGAGTAATCAGTAATTTTGAGTAATTAAAACAGTACTTAATTCCAAATTTATTTTATTTTGAAATATCTTTTAAATCATTTTATCACGTTTTTATGTGTAAATTATATCTATTTGGTTCGCAAAATTGTATGGGAAATATGAAAAGACCAATTAAATTCTGCGGTTGTAACTTTAAAAAATAAAGGTGAACACATATTTTTTTTATAAATCCGGCCAATTCTTTTCACAAAAAAATAGAAAAATTAGTCAATATACATGTAGCCGTTAAAATAATTTCCTATTCCAAATTGAATAATTATATAAATAAATGTTACGGTAAGGTAATCTTTATTTTTACACCGTTTCAGCTCAAAATTTAAAACTAATTTGTTGTTAAATAGGTAATTAAATATTTCAATTAATGGGGGCCAGGTTGATTTATTACTGCAATTAATCGCGGCCAGGTTGATTTAATTTACGTATAGGACTATTTTTAAAACTTATCCCTTTTCTAGAGATTAAGAAAAAAGAATTACTATCGCGACTTTTATTAGCCGTCATAACACCAAGCTGCTTTGGGCGTTTTTAATGATTGTATTTGGTCAAAATCTTAAACGTACAAATAAGCAGTTGAATTAACTTCTTTGTTTTATGAATGCGACTGACGAAGATCGGAGCTTCAGATCGGATGCCGTAATTTTTCAATATGTGGATGCCGTAATTTTATCCCACTTTAGTCATGATCATTGTGTTACTAAAAACATAATTTTAAAATATTCTAAAGGCAGTCATAGTGTTGTTATTACCTACGAGTCTCTCGCTCTGGAATTCCGAAGGGTGTCTGGAAGTTTTGTTTTTTACATCTCGACTTCGAAATACTCGTTTTGTGGATGCGATTTTGTAAACGTGTTTTAACCAGGCAAAATTCCGCTCAAACCATAAAATTTTGCTTAATTTCTTAGGAAAATAATAAGGTTTTTACTTTTAAATTTAAAAAGCACACTATAAAATACAAATTTACTACAATAAAGTTTTGGTTAAGTTTTAGCTTTCGCTTAGGCTTAGGTTCGGAGTTTTTAAAACAAATCATTGAAAAAAAGTTTATCATGGTAAAATTTAGCTTGATTTTTAGGTTTTACTTAGGCCTAAGGAAAAAATCTTTTTGATCCACGTCTTAAAAAAGTATGTTCACAAAATCGCATCCAAAAGACGAGTTTTCCGAAAATAAGACAAAACATTTTAAAGATTTAATTAAAACTTCGAAATTACGGAAGTTTTAAAAATCCTCTCAGTCCATGTTTCTTGGAGTCCATTCGGTTTCATTTCCGCAGTTTTTGAGCCTGTCCGTAGGAAAAATATATTTATTGATTTATTGAATAAATAAGGTATCAATCGAATCAAAAAAGTGTTAGGACGAATTTACCCGCTTTCCGCTACACTTTGACCAAAAATCAAGCTTTAAAATTTTAAAACCAGCTCACAATTAACCCAGCCTCGCGAAGCTCAAAAAAAATATTTCCAGCCTCACGAGGGCGTAGTGTCTTGGAAATAACCTGGTCTCTAAATTAAAATTTAGTGTTTTAAGATGCTTCTTTTTTATAAAATCACTTTCCAGGCTTTATTCTATTGAATATTTTGCTCAAGATTAACAAAAAAAGTTTACATACATGCTTTAAGCCCAAAAATGCTCTCGCAAGGGCCTCGCGAGGCTCTCGTAAGGCTGGCCTCACGAGGCTAACTTTTTTCTCCCCTAACAAAGAAGGGGCGGGAAGGTGTCAGCAATTTCAATTTTTTTTGGGGGGAGGGGGTACCTACCTGCCCACCTATTGGGAGGGGTGAGGGTAAAACTAATAATGAAGCGGTGAAGAACATCGCCCGACAGACCGTGTAGATTACAAAATTAACATCAGAAATAGCTTACCTAAATCATTTAATCTGGTTGGTTTAAAATGATTTAAAAGTAGGATGTATTTGCTTTTAAGTTGATAATACAAAGCTTCCATATTACACTTTTCCTTAATCAAATTCACCTTTACCGCTTCCAATTCCGATATCACGTGTTGTAGCTCTAAATGAATAAAAACTTTGTCGCAACATATGGGTAAGTGAACAAAAAACCCAATTTTTTCCAAAAAAACACCTCCATATCTCCTTAAATACAACTCGAAAATTAAATTTAAGTCCTAATGAAATTAAGTCCTAATGAAATTTACGCCAATAATTAACACGGAAAAGTAGTTTTTTAACCTATTTTAACCACAAAATTTAAAAAAATGACATTTTGAAATTTTTGAAATTTTTTTTTGAAAACAAGTTCACCTTTCTATTATGATGTGTTTGGAATATCGGTATTTTTTACCTTTTTGAGCTAGATGCATGAAAATTAATATCCTAAACCATGAACACTCGCTCTTTCACTTGGTAACCATGGTTTTTAGCCTAGTCGCACCAGTTTTTTATAATAAGGTTTCTTTTTTTTTGGAAAAACGCTGTGAACTAATTTGGATGCTTTTTCCAAAAAAAATCTTGAAAATCACTTAAAAATCAATAAGAACTTCAAAAAGTGTGTTTAACTTCAAAAACATTAAAAAATGGCTTTTAAAATCAATTACTTGCCATATGATGTATTTTACAAGAATGTAAGATTTATTATTAAGACAAAAAAGTAATAAAAAAAACAAAAAAATACTACACATTAAAAAACATATTTCATCACTGTTTTTATTCACTTAAATTTTTGTGCGAGTTTGTTAAAAATAATTCCCGAGTTAAAAAAGAGCCTCAGCCAAGAAAATGTTATGTTTTTCTATCAAAATTTCAAAATTCATGTTTTTCTGCTTATTATTAAATGTCAAATGATTAAAATTTTCATAAAATCATTAAACTGCTTTTCTGGGGTAAAAAAATACGCAGATTTAATAAAAAGTTTTTGTTTCAGTTTTTGTTAGTTAGTTAGTTAGTTAGCATAGCCAGTTTTTTTTTCATGTTATTTCCTCCAGAAATGATGCTGCCTTTACGGGTTGTAACCATTAAGGTTTTTATTAGGGTTTTTATTAAACCCTTAAGGTTTATATTAATTCTAAAGGGGTATGTGGTTTCATTGCATGTTAAATTATGCCTTCACTACTCCTGCACTTTTGCAAATTTTAATAAAATAAAAATAAATAAAAAAAAAACCATAGGTCTACTTTTAGTGTGGTAGGATTTTTGGTGCAGTTGAAAAGGTGGTGGACATCGTGAGGTTTCTGGTGACATTTTGGGCATTCATTTTTGATTAGAGGGTTTATTCTTGATTTGTATGAATTTAGATGATGACAAAATCTGGATCTTAGTTGTGACAGGAGTGTTTTTAATTTTCTTGGAGGGTGTTGTTCGCTTTGGTGTATTTCAGGGGGTTTGCCCTTTAGTAGAGGATTGGGTTGGAGTTGAGATAGAGATTCTTTTATGAAATAGGTGTGAATGTTAGTCCAAATGGCTTTTTCCGTGAGAGTTGGGTTGAAGAAGCTTTCTGCTATGGGGCCCAGTGGCGTGCCCAGGGGGGGCGGGGAAGGAGGGACCCTTACGTTTTTTGAATTTTGGGAGAGAAAATTGTTTTTCTTAAATATTAATACAGAAACTTTCCTGATGCCTTCCAAAAGCATATTAATAGTCCAAAAACCAAATTTTCCTCGCTGCGCGGGTAGTTTAAATTGACAATTTATCTCAATTTTTCAATTTCAAATCGATTTTGCCACTCAATAGTTAAGGCATACATGTTAAATAAAACTACTATAAACACTATTAACCTTTTATTAACGTTTTAAACACATGTTTTAAATAGATAGGAATAAAAAAACCTTAAATTTTGTTTTAATTATCATCTGGAATTAAAATTTCTAGTGTATATTAGCGCCTTAAATTAAAAATTTTCTTCCCCCGGGGGGCATTCTGCCCCCTGGACCCCCCTGACAAGGGGCTCTGCCCCTTGACCCCGCTAGGGGGCTCTCGCCCCCTGGGCCTCCCATTTCTGAGGGGCTGCCGCCCCCCAGACCCCCCTCAGGGGTTAGTATGTACCCCCCCAGACCGCCCCCCCCCCAAATGAAATCCTGGACACGCCACTGATGGGGCCATATTTTGATTGGAGGGTGTGTTTTATTTCTCTTGGCCTAGATTTGTTTGCTGTGACTTTGTTGGATGGGTGAGTTTGTTGCATAGATTTGGCAAGAAATTGTGTTGCAAGGAGAGATGTGTGATTTTCAATTGGTAGTACTTTAGTTTCTTGATGAAGATGATCTAGTGAGGCCATTTTGTGGCAACCGGTTGCTATCCTGAGGGCTGAGTTTTGTGTTGATTGAAGTTTCTGGTAATGGGATTTAGAAAGGTTTGGTGACCATATTGGTGTTCCGTAGTTGAGGATGGGTTGTTGTTGTTGTTGTTGATTGCCAGATCAGGTCACATCTAGAAAGTTGCTGACTCCTTTCGGATTGGACCAAAGATCTTCCAGTTGTAGATTGGTTGGATTTGCAGGGCAATTGAAAAGGTGCGGCACGTCGTGCGGTTTTTTTCCACAGTCAGGGCACACGTTTTTCACAGAATTGTCAAGCAGTGATCGATAGGAGTTAAGCTTTAGGCAATAGCCGGATCTGAGCTGGGCCAGGGTGCATCTGGCCCCACGGGAGAGCTGTTGTTCACTGTGGTGGATATCCGGGGGCTTGTGACCAAGGAGGTGATTGGGTTTGGATTTGGATCGGGCTTCGGCGACAAAGTAGGTGTGAAGGTCTGCGACAGCCTCCTTGGCAAGTTTACCGCGGTTGGGGTTGTAGAAAGAGTCCACAGTGGCACCAAATTTAGCGTTGAGGGAGGATAGGGGAGGGAATTTGCGCATTGCTGGGTCGGCCACAACGTTAGTTGTGAGCATAGGTGAGAAAGGGGGGGGGGGGGGGCAGGGTGGGGTCCACCCCCCCTAGCCTCGAAATTTTGGGCCCCCCCTAGACGAAAATCCAGGGCCCCCCCTCCCTCCAAATTTCCGAATTTTTTACCCCTGACCCCCCTCTAGATTTTGAAATCTGACCCCCCCCCCTCAGGAAAATTTTAGGTACCTTTTTTATACTAAATTTTCTTCCAAAAACGTGAATTTTCATCACATATTCATGCTTTTACACCCTTTTTATACATGAATATGGCTTTTTATTCAATAAAATGTAGTATTATCTTATAAAAAGAACAATTATTAAAGTTATTATGGTTTAAAACTGTTTTGCTTTGGACACCGGACCCCACCTGACCCCCCTCTAGATTTCAAAATTTTGCACCCAGGGTCGACCCCCCCTAAAAAGCTAGGGGGGGGGTCTGGACCCCCCTAGGACCTCCCTCCTAGAATTCAAAATTCGATTTACCCCGGGTAACCACCCCCCCCTAGCTTCCCCGACCGTGCTCACCTATGGTTGTGAGCCTGTGGCAGGGGTGCAGGGGGTCTGGTTTGAGCTAGAAACTGCGTGGACAGCAGTGCTGTGTGCATGTGTACCGGTAGCAATTTGGCTTCTTGGTGCAGGTGGTCTGGACAAGCTTTCAGGTAGCACCCTGTAGCGGTTCTTAGTGCAGCATTCTGCGCCGTCTGAAGTTTGGTGTAGTTTGAGGAGGCAAGGAATGGTGACCAGATAGGTGCTGCATAATTTATGATTGGGCGTCCGATTGCCTTGTATGTGGTTAGGATAGTTTCCTTTTGTTGTCCCCAGCTGGTACCAGCCAGGGCTCTTAGTATGTTGTTGCGACTAGTAACTCTCTTTGCTGCATTGTCTGCATGTTTTTTGAATCTTAGTTGGTTATCAAAAGTAACGCCCAGGATTTTTGGGTCTTTTTGGAGTTTGAGTTGGTTTCCGTTGATGGTCACGTTTGGATGGGTATTGGCTTGTCTGGGGTCTCTTGAGAAAAGTGTAACTGTAGACTTTTCCACTGACAGGATGAGGTGGTTATTGAAAAGGAAGGCGTTAAGTTCTTCCAGGTAATTTGAGAGGGATCTCTCTATTATGTTGATGTCCTGGTTGGTGGAAAAGAATGTGGTGTCATCAGCATAGGAGACGATTTTGACGTCGGCAGGTGGGTTGGGTATATCTGCAATGTAGAAATTGAAGAGGGTGGGGGATATGACTGAGCCCTGTGGGACACCGGTGCGGATGGTCCTGGAGTTGGAGAGTTGGTTTCCGAAGAAAGTTCTACTATATCTGCCTCTGAGGTAGCAACTGAGCCATTTTTTGATGCAGGCTGGTAGCGTTGATTTTTCAATCTTGTTGAGTAGGATTTCAATACTAAGGGTGTTGAAGGCCTTGGACAGGTCCAAGGCTGCCACAATGGTACGTGCCAGTGGTTGTAGATTGAGACCCAACGCTATTGCAGTTGTGAGCTCAAATAGGGCAGTTGTAGTGGAGTATTTGGCTCTGAACCCATGTTGATCTTTATGTGGAGTGATGTGTTCTGTAAGGGTGGGCATGATGAGTCTCTCTAGAATTTTGACGGCTGGACAAAGTAGAGAGATAGGTCGGTAAGAGGCTGATTGAATGGCATCCTTTCCAGGTTTCAGAAGAGGGATGACCGTGGATGTCTTCCAAACAGTGGGAATACTGCTTGTTTTAATGGAGATGTTAAAAAGATCAGTTAGGAAGCTCAGGCCTTTGGGTCCCAGGTTTTTGAGGTGGAAGACTGTCAGGCCATCCGGTCCAAAGGCCTTCAAGTTATTGGCTTCCTTGATAGCCTTCTCTACCTCGGAAATGGTGAACAGCAATGCATCAACATTTTTTGCGCCTTTGATGCGTCTTATCAGCGATCTGTTCTCTTTTGGTGTTAGGTGTGGCCTGATGGTGGTAAATTGTTTGTTAAAGCAGTCCACTAATTTTTTTTTGATTTGTTCCCCATTGAAGGTGATTGCAGTGTTGGGGGGTGTTTTGGGTTTATTGTCCAGTGACTTAATTGTTCTCCAGAGTTTAGATGGATTGACTTTGTGGCTGAAGGTTTCCAGAAAGGAGTGCCACTTGTTGGTGGTGTGCGTTCGTATCTCATTGTGGATGCGGGTGTTGAGTTCCAGGATTCTGACTGATTTGGGGTCAGTGGAACAAAGGTGGTCACGTTCTGCGATGAGTCGGCGCGCCTCTGGGGACAAGTTGGGCTGGTTTTGGTGGTGTCGGCCGGAGGGTATGTGATGCGAGGAGGCTTTGAGTAGGATTTTCCTGAAGGTCTTCTCACCTTGTTTAACATCCACTGTGGCTTGGCAGTTCTCAATGTTGAGTTCTACTTCAGCTTTGTAGGGGTCCCAATTGGCTTTATTGAAGTTTGTGAAGGTTTTCCATGTGGTAGGTTCTTTTGTAGTGTTGGAGTGCAAGCTGATGATGATAGTGAGGTGGTCTGAGCCAAGCGATGCCACTGTTTCCCAGTCTGCTGCAGTGAGTAAAGTGTCGGAGATCAGGGAGATGTCGGGAGAGGAGCGGGTTCCGTCTGGGCCAGAAGGATGTCTGGTTGGTGTGTCCTCATTCAGGACAACCATGTTGGAACTGTTGATTTCCTCTGCAATCAGCTTTCCTCTTTTATCCTCCTGTAGGATGGAGTGCCACAGGGAATGGTGCGCGTTGATGTCTCCAAGAAAAACTGTCTGGGCTTTTCAACAGTTTGGATATATCTGGTAAATAGCCAGACGCGCAGCAGCTGGTCGGTGGGATGTAAGCGTTTATGATGGATAGATCGGCATTGTTGAAGTTGATGGTAATGCCTAGGAGCTCACTGTGTGCATCTGTTCGTTTGATGTCAAGATCTTCTTTAAAGCCGATGTCATGATGCACAAAGAATAGAAGACCACCTCCATTGGAGTTCCTGTCTCTTCTAACTGTAGTATAGTTAGGGATTGACAGGTCTGTGGTTGTGTCTGAAAGTTTTGTTTCTTGAATGGCGGCAATGTGTATGCCATGCTGCACTATGAAATTAGTGAGGTCCCCAAACTTCTTAGAAATTCTGTTTACATTTAGTTGTAGTATTTTAATGATGGATTTGCTGGATTTGTAGGCAATGGAAGCAGCCCCAGGCTGGGGGGGGGGGCGGGTAGCAGTTGCTTTCAGTGCCAGGGGAGCGACACTGGTGCTAGGGGTGCATTTCATACACTGAAAGTTAGTGAGGATGGGTCGCCCTATAGCTTTGTATGAGGCTACTATTGTTTTGTTTTGTTGTCCCCAGCTGGTTCCAGCTAGGGCTTTGAGGATGCTATTGCGCCTAGATGCCCTGTTGTTGATGGTGGCAATGTGGTTGTTGAAGGTTAGTTTTGATCAAAAGTAACACCTAGGATTTTAGGGTTTTTGTTGAGCGGTAAAAGTTGGTTTTGTATGGTCACATTTGGGTGGTGGTTGTATTCTTGTGAAGATGGAGAGAAAAGTGTAACTGTTGATTTTTCTGTTGATAGTTTGAGGTGGCTGAGATTCAGGTATTGATTTAGAGTGTTGAGATAACTGGTGAGATTTGTTTCCATATTGGTTATGTTGTTTCCAGTGGAGTAGACTGTGGTGTCGTCAGCATAGGAGACGATTTTGACGCCAGCAGGTGGGGGAGGTATGTCCGATATGTAGAAGTTGAAGAGGGTTGGTGAAATGACTGAGCCCTGAGGCACGCCTGTCTGTACTATCCTGGGTTTGGAGATTGAGTCTCTGAATGAAGTTTTGTTGATTCTGCCTCTGAGGTAACCACTTAGCCATCTGATTAGATAGGCTGGGAATGTGCTGTTTACTATCTTGTTGATTAAAATTTCTATGCTAATGGTGTGAAAGCATAGGTGGGCAGGGGGTTATACCCCCCAAAATTTCGGATTTTGCTGACACCCCCCCCAATTTCGCCTCCTGGAGAAAAATTTTTAAGCGTTATAAAAGAACTAAAAAAATTTTCCGCGCTTCGCGCGGAGCGTTTATTGCCTTGTTTATGTATTATTCAACAAACATTATTAACCTTTTATTAACGTTTTAAACACCTGTTTTAAATGTAAAGGGATAAAAAAACTTAAATTTTGTAATAAACATCATCTGGAATTAAAATTTCTGGTGTATTTTACCACCTTAAATTAAAAAAATTTTTCCCCCGGGGGGCATTCTGCCCCCCAGACCCCCCCCCCCCTGACGGCTCTCGCCCCCAGACCCCCCCTTACTGGGAGGCTCCCGCCCCCCAGTCCCCCCTTCAAGGTTAGTATTTACCCCCACCCCCCAGGACTGCCACCCTCAAATGAAATTCTGAGCACGCCACTGTTCCAGACCCCCCAAATTTTTATCTTTAGCAACCCAAAAGGGGGGTCAAACTCCTAAATTTTTCCCCTTGCCGACCCAAAAGGGGTGTTTACCCCTCTCCCTGGCTACGCCCATGTATGTATATAATCTTTAATTAAATATAAGATTATGGATTAAAAAGTTTGTGATATTGATTTTATAATAAAAAAACAATATAATTACTATTATTACTTAATTATTAAAAAAACTATGATTTCTAATCTAATTCTAAAAAAATATAAACACATTATTATTAAAAAACTAAAAAATAAAATTTATAAGTTGCAATAAGGTTTTATGTTAATTTTACACAGTTTTAAAGCATTTATAAGCTTGTTTTACGTGTTTTACGCGTTTTAAGCCCATTTTAAGGCAGTGCGAAAATATTGGGTACACCCCCCCTCAAAATCCCCCCCCAAAATCCGAGAGGCTGCCCACCTTTGTGTGAAAGGCCTTGGTAAGGTACAAGGCGGC
>JASAMX010034866.1:0-24623 GCA_030248175.1 Microlaimidae sp. YZB2_3 | reverse complement strand
AGCCACGCTCTTTTGAGCTTCGAGCTCCGGAGTTTCAGTCCACTTTTTAGAGCTCCGCAGCAAATTTTGAAGCTCCGCACTATTTTTGTACAAATTTCATGAATAATAATATTAAAGAGTGATGTCATAGATTATTTTGTAAAATTTTTTTTTGTAAATTAGTTATTTTTCAAAACTTACTTAAAACGCTAGAAATAGTCCTAAAAATACAAATAAGGTAACTTAAAATGCATTTTAAGCTTATATAAGCGTAAATAGAACGGAGCTCCGGAGCATGAAATAGAACGGTAGGAACATTACTGGTTTTAAACATTACAAATAATTAAAAATGGACTTTCTGGGCATTCTTTAAAGTCAAAAACTGTTTGTTTATGTAGCGAAATTAATTAAAATTTTCAGATTAAAGTATTATCAAAAATTACATCCATTTCAAACATGCAAACTTATTTAAAATAAAATTTTATGTGGGTTTTAAACTTACGTTTTTTTATTTGACGTTTCCTGATAGGATTCGAGCTTAGTAACATTTAAATGAAAGTTTATTCGTAACAATAATCATTTATTCCAACGAAAACTTCTCTTTTTTATTTTTTACTATTCTAATTTTAAGATTTTTGTTTAAACACCACATAAAACGTTGTTTAATTAATTTTTTTTTCATTTTGACTACACCAACGCTATAAATATTAAAAAATGTCAAACATTGGTGTGGTCATTTCAGCTTCTAATTTTGTTGGCTATCGACTATTTTCTATTGATTTGCTCGTTATATACGGTGAACATTTTTTAAAACTGAAAGAAACTTAACAAAAAAGTATCTTGTACGAATATATTGAGTGTTCTTGCAAAGCAATTTCCAAAAATATGCAATCTGTTTTATATTAAAACATATACTTTTAGTAAATTTTCTTTTGATAAAATTTGACATATGCTACTTGAGATATTTATTTATGTGTTTAAGTCAAGTTAAAATTCTAAGTCTAATAAACAAACCAACAGTTGAACAATTGAAATAAGACTGGCCCCAAGAAACAAGGATAAGTGGCCTCCAATAGTGCTTATAAATCTAAAGAAAATTTTTTAAGAACACAATATAAAAAATACAAAAAATATTATGATAAAATTAAGCTTGATTTTTAGGTTTTGCTGAGGAAGGGAGACTAAGGTTTACAGTACATGATTTAATTGTTGATGAATTATACCGTAATAACTTCATAAATTCATAAGTCTTATTATTATTACAATAATGGATTTGAATTTAATGCCGTGTTTTTGGAGATTGCCGTATATTATGTTAAATTTATTAATATTAGTTTGTTTGTATGTTTGTAAATTAGGACTTCGTTCACTCATTACATTAAGGCTGGTGCATACTTATCAGGAATGCAAAAGAGATCCTTTGTGAAACTTTTGTTCAAATTTAGGTAGAGGATTCCAAATGTTGAGTTTTTATCACGTAAAGTCCCATTTGGACAAAGTCCGAAGGATTTTTCAACATACTACAGTGTCAAAAAATTCAAATTAGAAAAAAAAATCGATTTTTTAACATATAACGTCCTTTATGTGCGATACAACAAAAAACCTAGAATATTTGAGAGAATACATTACGCGGAAAAAACTTTGTGTGTTGAGATTTTACGTTCAAGAATTTTTGCAGTCCGGAAGTTTGCAAAAGGATAACGTGTAAAAATCATACTTTTTTGTTTTTTGGATTGTTTAATTATTTTGAGATATTTGAGGATTGAACATGTAAAATAATTTTCCTTTGGATTTAACGAAAAGTGCGGACATTTTTGTCCAAAGAGAAAAAAAAACATCATCACAGAGTTATACGTGGCGTTTTTCAAATTGCTTCTCATGTCCAAAATTAAGTATAGTGAAAAAGTCCGTAGATTATTCAAATAGTTGATACTTTTTGTAACGCGTTGTTGATTTTTTTACATGATAAAAAGTTTACACCGTGGAATAATCTACCTATAATTTGAACAACTGTTTAACACACAGTCGGACATTCTCTACTCTTATGCATTCTTGATATTACCTTGTACCATAATGGAACTCACATTCATTATTGAGCCAGTAAAGCATTATGTCTATCTTTAAAAAAGGATTTAGGGGAAGAGTATTTTATTAATCAAAAAAATTTTGTATTATTTTGATGCTAATAATTCTACGGAAATTTACCGTAGTGATGTTGCTACTCTCATGCTCCAGAGCTACGGTCATTTAAAGCTGAGGGAGTTCTGGGGCTCCGCCCTTCAAATAACTGATTTCAACCTTTAACCGTATAGAGCAATTTCAACGTTTAACGTTGAAATATGTTCTAAGTTATTTTATTTGCATATTTAGGACTTATTTATTGTTTTTAATAAGTTTTTTAAAAAAAATTTAGGTTACAAAAATTTTTGATAATAATTTATATTACTCTTTAATTATTCAAAAAATTAGTACCAAAATAGAAGCGGAGCTTTGGAGCCCGAAAGCTCGGAGGCCAGGGGAACATCACTATTATTACGGTCGCTTAAATTAATTAGCCGAGGAGAAAAATGCCGACGATAATTCAAAGCTTTATAAAAATTAAAATTTCAAAATATCTTGACTCACCTATGTATACTAAACGTTGAAGCTTCAATAATTTTTGTATAACCCATTTGTGAAAAATAGACGTTTATCATAGAGTACGTATTGTTGGGATTTAGTTTTGTTTGATCGTATAAATGGTAAGGTTTTCCCAATCCATATACCTGTAATGAAAACAGCAAATCAGCATATTTTAATTAGTATCATAATCACAACATGGTAGTAACAAATTATGTTTTACATCATTGAGCTTATGTCATGTGTTTTGTACTAGCGCTGACACGATACGGTGCGTTAATTCCTAAATAAAAAAGCCAAATAAATAAAGGCACTATTTCATAAATAACTAAATAAATTTATTTTGTCATTTGAATACATACATACACACATACATAGACAAGAAAGATACAAAAGCTTGAAAGGCCGGTTCACACTAGGCTCACTATCTCCTATCTCCAAATAGAGATAGAAGAGACAGGAGATAGTGTGTTTACACTGCTATCTCCTATCTCCATTTGGAGATAGGAGATAGTGAACGCAATTGCATTCAGAATTTAAAAAATTAAAAAAATTGCGTTCAGAATTGAAAAAATTACAAATTTATAAATTTCGTAAATTACACAGTTATGTACGTATTTTTTCATTAATCAAATAAGAAGAAATTAAATGCGTTTATTAATTTACAATTACAAAGATTTTTATGAAATAGGCCCCGCCTCTATTGTCTCTTTTGTAGCTGTCAATTCATTATCATTATAGCGTTAATGCTTGCGATTGGCTCTGGCTCTTGTTAAAAATAACACTCTTCACAACTGTCAAAGCAATAGCTACAGTGAAACAAAATATCATCAAAATAATACAATATTTATTAAATTTATTGAAGTGTGTAAAACTAAAAAAAGATAATTAAATTTTGAGTGTAAATTATTTTAAATTTAATTTAAAACACAGCTAAGCTTACATCTTGCGTGTGATAATAATTTCTATTTAGATTTAGTCGGCTGCGGAGAACGTTGGGGCGATACAGCCATTCATCGCATACAGGCTTCGCTAACTTTTTTTCACACCGTTTTGAAATGACCTATAAAAATGCAGCACAAATTAATTCAATGAGACAACATTTTATTATAAACAATATATGAAAAATTATTTAAAAAATGTTAAAGCACTTCTATTACTTTAATGTGATCAATAGGACACTCGTTGTACTCTTTTGGAAAACACAAAGGAACTGTTTTGTGTTTTTTATATCCGGCCAAAGAGCAATTGCACACATCAATAACACCTAAAATTTGGTACTTTTAGATCAAAGTTTTTAGGAGTAATAACAAAAAATTAAAGGAAAAGTGGCTTTACAAACAAAATTTAACCCAAATCAATTCACCCTTTTTGACTCAAAATTTTTATACTATATATCGTTTAAATTCCAGTTCAAATAGCATTTGAAAGAAATCGCTGAGTATTTTTTTTAATAAAGTCACAGTCACAAGACGACAATCTATAAAAAAAGACTTCTGTAGTGGTATCAAATTATTATTTTTGGTGGTATTATACATATTTCGGACTTGTAAAATGTCACCTTTATGTTGTTGTTTTTTTTTCAAACGTTTATTCCTTTGGTGTAAAAAAAGTAAGGAATTTTCATATTTTAAAACTTTTTTTTACAATATTTTAGATAAGCTTCTCAGGAAGGTGAACGCCCAAATCACAAAGTTTTTTGCGATCAACTGAGCTGGAAAATTTTTGTCTGAAAGTTTTTTAGAACATTCAAGTATTTTACATCATTTTGAATGTTGCTATTTTTAATTGTTACTTATTGATTCAGTCTGTGATTTTAAACTCAATACTTTTTTGCCGTTTCGCAATCAGCAAAAAATTTGCCAGGGGCCTGTTTCATAAAACCCTTTGTAAATTCTCATTTTACAAATCTCCGCCTATTTTTTGTAAAATACACGATAAAGGTTTTTCGACTTGTAGTCTAGGGGGAGCATCTGCGCGCACTGCTCTGCGCTGATTGGTCGTAGCCACGTCATTTCATCTCTGCTGACCGATCAATATTTGACGTGTCCTATATCCTCTATCATGTAATTTACAAAAAATAGGCGGAGACTTGTAAAATGAAAATTTACAAACGTCTTTATGAAATAGGCCCCAGATCCTTACAGTTAAGGCTGATTCACAGCGTAGTGACAGGTGACCCACGTGATCCCGGGGCCTTTGCACCGCGACATCGTCATGGTGTCACTGCGGTGTGTATGCGTTGTTACTCCTTTGTGAACTATGCCTTAAAGCTTTTATTCCATTATTACTTTAAAAGAATGAAAAATGAATAGATCTGCAGACCTGTGCACGGCCCCCCCCCCCCCGGGGTTAAAACAGGGGGGGGTGGCAATTCCAAAATGGGGGGGGGGGGCACGGGGGGCAACTTTTTTTGAAACGTGGGAGGGGCAATAAAACGGGGGCAAGCAGAGGATAAAGAAAAAAGAGAAAAAAAGAAGAAAAAAAAAGAGAAAAAAGAAGGGAAAAGGGAAAAAAAGGACCAAAAAAGCAAAAACAAGGTAAAAATAGGTCTAAAATGGCTTAAAATACATTGAAATAGGCTAAAAACTGCAAAAAATTCGCGATGACGGCGTCATCATAGGTCAAAAATGGCCTCATATTTTTAGGGTACTTTTTCATTTTTTGGCGGGGGGGGGGGGGGCAAAAAAACGGGGGGGGAAAATCCTCCAATAAAACGGGGGGAGCATTTTCAGACCGTGCACAGGTCTGGATCTGTCTTAAAATATCAAATGCCTTTGTTCCAGCAGAAATGTGGGGTCATTTTGCTGTTCCAGTTTTTCCTATTCAGACAAGAGCCCGGACGATCCGGGTGTCTAATTCGATGTTCCGCTTCTAATGTAATTTCCGTCATTTCATTCGGAGCCACAGGTATAATTTGATAGGTATTTTGGCCTGAAATATAGTTTGTAAAAAACTTCCGATAGACCCCTCACTATAATGTATACATTGAACACCACAATAATTCAATCAAAAATGAGAATCGCCATGGAGGATTTTTTGTGGTTTCTAACCGCATAAGTGGAAGACTTCAAAATAAACACAATATCATAAACCCCAATGGAATATTTTATTAAGCCTTACAATATTTAATTGAGCTTATTTTGATGCTACAATTTGTTTTTCTTACCTCAACTATAAATTTCAATGGAAATAAACTTGAAGAATACACTTTAAACTTTAAGTCATTGATACTGATTAAACTTTAAATCACTAAAGGTTCACTGATACTACGTATAATCCTTGCATCTTACGTAAGTGAGATCGAAGTTTGGAAAGTGCGTTGACAATTGTTGATCCCCTTAATTCTTTTGTTGGAAAACAGCGCAAAAAATTGCTCAACGTACTATTACTGAAAATCCAATCAGCTGCGCACAATCCGTGCTGATGCAAATTATACTCATCGTATACAAATTATTATGTGAGATTCAAGGATTAAAGATTTTTTTTTAACATTACCGGCATAAATTTTACCTGTGTATTTATGAGCTATCTCAACAGTGAGTCCCTGAAGAAAATTCCCGTACAGGTCCGTAGTATCACTTAAGTGACCAGTTTTTGCTATGACTACCAGGCCACCAAATAAAAATGAAGCCGTTTGATTATTTATCTTGTCCAGGTCTTTAAACGCGAAACACTTTCCAAAATAACGATGTAACTCCGGTTTTACTAACTCGCAACAATCCTGAATTATTACAATTTACAATAAATAGCTTTAAAAGGTAACTATATAATTTGTTTATCGAATGGTTAAGTTGTTTTATTACAAAATTTTTACGTTTTTTAAATTTTCATTTTCATTTTTAAATTTCATTTTTAAATTTCATTTTTACAAAACAAATCAATCCGAAATTGTAAGGGTTTGAATTATTTTTATATTAAATTTGATTGCTGGTTTAATTAATTTGATTATTTTCCTTTAAATTTAAAAATTTTGAAAATAAAATAAATTTATTATTATATATTATAATATCATTTTTTAAGTTCAGTTACCTTTATAACCCAATTTATCATGCAATGTGTCAAAACTTCTTTACAATCCATTCCAAATTCCAATAAAAAATTTTTCCAGTTACGCGTAAGCTTCCTAACAGATCTTTCCACGTCATAACGTGACTCTCTAGTCACATACCTGTAAAATTTTTAATTTAAAGCACCATATAAAACCGATGTGAGGAACTTGGAGCTTGAAACTGGAACTTGGAACCACACATGGTGGACTTTATAATCGCTTAAACTATGCCTGTATAAGCCCAGAGCAAAGACTAAATCTGAGTTGGAATTGGGGAACTTAGTAATAAAAGTTATTGCAATATAGCTAAACTAAGTGTAAACTTAAATTAGACGGAGATAAGAAACTTGCAGTCGAAAGTTTTAATCCGTAAAATTAATACTTAAGCTTAGGCTTAAGCTTAAATCTAATCTCAAACCTTTTTTTATTTCGTGTTTTTAATCTTTGAAATTCTCCGTACCCTTCAAGTTTTTTATTTACGGGTCTTAAGAACCCATACCGCGAAAAGTTATATTGTAAGTTGACGCGGTGCGGGTTCGTTGGAGCCGTGGGCCGAAAACCTGGAGACGTCAGAAAATTATGGGAGCTTGGAGTTGAAGCAAACTAAAAATTTGTTTCGCGGCTTAGGTTTAAATATTTGTTTTGGCGTTTTTACACTTTCCGCTCAAAATCGTTGGATTTTCCAGGTATAGCTCAAAAATTTTCACCGTTCTAACGACCCTTTGGCATTCAAACGTTTTTTTTTTGTTCAAATCTGCGTAATAACATCCAATGAAAAAAAATTTGATTCATTAAAAAAACCAAATTTCTTTAGTTTTATAAAGTGGCTATTTTTACTCTAAGCAAAACAAGGAACACAAGTTTAAAATCACCAGCCGTTGGGAAGTGTGTAAAAGTCGGGAGTGAAGACCATGTGAAGTTGAGCTATTTCCCCTTCGCTGAAACTCGCATTTCGAAGTTTTTTAGTATCAAAAGGATCCGTAGGACATATTACTGTGTCAGGAATGCGCTGAGAGCTGTAAACCAATTAAACATATTTTGTAAAAATATTGAAAATACGTATTGTTTAAATATCCTAAGCATTTGATTTATCAAGAATACTTGAAAATTAATCAATTTTTCGTGTACTCTTGATTTAATTAATAATTTTATGAATTACTTAAAATTATTTTATTAATTTTATTAAATCATTTTAAAACATCGTTCAAAACGGAATACTCTTTTAATACCATCTCTATCTACTTCAAATATGTTTGATTTTTTTTGACATTAAGGGCTATACAGCATTTCCAAACTTCAGTCCAATCCACCGGGAATAAAGGATAAGTTGGTTCACGGCAATATGGGTGTGGATTCGTAAAAATGCTGCTTTAAATTAAACAAAAATGCTTTACAAAAAACACATAAGGTTTCCAATTTTGTTTTTGTCAAAAAACTTAACAATTTTAGCTGTATTTGTATCTTTTTATTTTTCGTCAAAAAATATTAGTTTTATTTATACTTGATATGTTCGAACAAACCTAAATTAATAATATATTGGTGTGTGTTTGTTAAAATCAGACTAAAATACAAAAAAATCGCCAAAAACGTGGAAACACAAAAATTTATAATAATTTTACTTTAAGTAAAAAGGATCAGTATAAATTACGAAAGGTTGCTTTATATATTCGTTGACGACGTAGTAAACTTCAATAAGGAGACCACCAAAAGCTAAAAAAAAACTCATTGCGTAACTAAGTTGAATCGTGTCTATTACAACTGTAAGTGTGGTTCTTTAAATTTTGCTGCAAACTCATTACATTTTTAAGCCAAACTTCTTGATGCTATATTTGACTGTCCTATATAGACTAAGACGTTTTGAAATAAATTATTTTCAAATTTCACCCCATTTTCAGGGGTAATTCTAATTCTAATAAAAAACCCAAATTATGCCAGATTATCGGCGTCAATTTTGATTTATTGATTAAAAAATTACCATTTGTGCCAATAAATTACCTAAATTTTGCAATTTTCAAGTCATACCATAACTTGGTTGTTTTTGGAAAGATAACGAAAACATATTTTAAATAAACAAAAAATATTTTGTATCTTGGAATCCTAGTATCCAAATATCTTGGATAGATCCTAGTAATATTATAAATAATAATGTAGTACCTACTGCGTATCTTTTAATCTTTTTAACTAATATAAACTTTTTATTCAAAAAGTAATTTTTTTCAGAATCACACCTTTAAAAAACAAAAAAATAGAAGAAAATCGAACTATTTAAAAAAATCATTTACAATTTTACGTTACGTAAAAATTCTGCACGTGGTAAACTGACCGAGAAAAACGATGGCAGTCCATGCAATGGCTTGGCGCTTAGTTCTACTGGCAAAAATATCAGCTAGTCCGTGCAATTGGAGCCTCTTTGCGTAAAAACGGCTCTCGTTTCCGCTTTTTTGAAGTTTCCTTGTCGACGCTGCCGTCATTTTATTAAAATTCTACGAGTTTTTATGTTTTTCGTACTCAAAAAGCGTATGACCATATTGACGAATGCGATATAATCTACATAATGCTGTCGCATTTGACTGTTTGGAAAATATTGAACTTTTTTAACCAATAGAGAATGCTTAAAAACGTGTGTTCATTAAATTATTATATTAAAAACGCAAGTCCGTCCGATTACAACAGGCCATAAAAATACGTATGAGAGTTGGGCAGACTCGAGCAGTATATTCTATCAAAAGTACATAAACGCGGTTATTAAATCATAACTTTTAATGAAATTTTTGGAACTTTTGCGTAATTTATAATATTTAGGAGACAATCTGTTATCACCGTATTTTTTATCTAAAATCGATCACAACGGTAATTGCATTGTATGAACTATGTAATGATCACCTAAGATACGGGGATAAAATCTACGGAACTCCAGAGCTTAATTCTATTTTTAATTCCTTAAATTGACGACTTATACTGTAATTATTAAAATTGATACATTGTTGCACGCAGCGTTTAAGATAAAGAAGAGACATAATTTTAAAATCTTTTATTGTGCGTTTTAACGTAATAAATCTAATTGTGGCTTCGTCAGGAAATTTAGAAAATATGATAAATAAAAAAATATTAACACGAGAATTCGATTTGAATATATAAAATAATAATTTTAAAAATTAAATAATAATATTTATTATCAGTTTTTTTGTTTTTATTCATAATATTTTCCACATTTGAGATTTCTTGAGAAACACCTGTGTTTTATCAAGTTGAAACGTAGAATTATAAAACTTTAAAATTATATTCTGTCTTCAAACGCTATGTAACATTATAACAATTATATAAATATATTTCACAACAAGACAGGACTAAAGGACTCCGTATTTATATTGTTATTATTTTGTACAATTAACGGCTAATAATATTGTACTTAAATAGCCATTGAAAAGCCCTTTGGGATAGATAAATTGGTAAAAATTTATATCACGTTACTTTTAAACAAAATGAAAAAGACACAAAGCAGCTTTAAGATTAGATTTTACATTAATGTTTTGTTACTCAGTTTGTATGGAAACCACAAGAAATTGATCGCAAATATAAAGGAGCAGCAATAAAAAACGGGTACTAAGGTAAGAAAATAATCTCATAGCACAGCTGTCTCAGTATTTAACTGGACAATTTATTATTTTAAAAATAATTTTCCAATTCTTTTGACATTTTTTCTGCATATGAATATGGTACAAAATAAACAAACAAAAAAATCAGCTTTCTATTAACTGTTTAAAAACCTGAGGAGCCGAATCAGTTTCCCTCAGCAACCATAGCATAATTTTAAAAGCAAGCCAAATTTTTTTATTTTACTATATTTTGTTTATATGGCGTGTTTTTGAGAAATACCGAAAAATGTGTCTAAATACTAAATAATGTACTAAATACTTCTCGTTTAATACTGAGGCGGTTGGGTTGTAATTTCGAAATCTCGTAGCCTTGGTCCTGAAAATACGATACCTCAAAATCTAAGAAAATCCGTTTTTTTCGAAAGGGTTTTTCCGTTCCGGGTATAATTTGTGCATGTGTTTATAAAGCTTATGGAGTTCTAAAAGAAGGTAAAAATCGTGTAATGAATGGAGGTGGACATGTTTTTGACATTTTTGAATTATTTATTTTATTGCAATAATTGTTTATAGCTACAATATTTTACTAGAATTGGTTTTGAGTTATAAGCCTTTGTATAAAAAAATAATTGTTAAAGAATCAAATAACACTGTGTTGGGAAATCAAAGGCTCAAAAGTAAAACTTACTGTAGATTTTTAATTAAGTAAAACTTGAATTGTTTATGTTAATAAAATTTGATCAGCAATTATGATTCCCCATTTTTTAAATAACCAAACAAAAACGAAAATTAGCATAGTTTTTGATAGATATTAAAAATTTTGTGTGTAATACATATTACAATATTTTCTTAATTTGATTTGGTGTTGTGTAAACACCCTGTTTATAATGTTTTAATACTAATTCATGCAAAAACTTTTTTATTTTTATAAAAGGAGATTCGCTAACACAGTAATACTGCTTAAATACACGCCTAATAATTCATACCATAACTTATTCAATATGAATTTCATCTGTATACTTTATTAAAGTATCAAAAATGTTATAACAAAAATCGAATACTGAAACAAAATATTACGCAATTAAAGCTTATTTTAATGAGCAATTTTTTATCTTCCAAAAAAGTTAGAATTATTTGTTTTTGTTTTTTAATAAATAAATGTTTTTTTTTAATATAATAACAATATGAACATTATTACCATATAAATTATTAAACTAAAATTGTATGTATCTATGTTGCGACTATCAACAAACAGCGTGCTCCAGAACTCCGGTTTCCGAAAAACAAAGGACAATCCAGAGCTCCGCCCCTTGAGTAACAGTAAGAAACGAGCGTCCCTTTATTGTGAACGCTGTTTGACACCCCGAAGACGATACACTTGTTCCTTTTCTTATATTACCCCTTTTTGGTTATTTGTTATTTTAACCGCATTTTACATTTATTTTTAATATTTAAACAAGTTTTAAAATAGTGTTAGTATTCACTAAAAAATTGAAATATGCGCATTTTTTCTTTAGTAAGAAATGAGCATATCGCTAGAATCACTAAGATAACAATATTAACATTAACTGCTAACAATTTTTTTAACTGACTTACTTTAACGAACAAAACTGGTAAAATAGGTTTTAGGATAACTTATTTACTTATGCAATTGTCTTAAAAAAGTTTTCAATTTTATTTCATATGAATTTGAATATTCTCAATATCAATATAACTTCTGATAAAAAGGCAAGAAATTTAGCAAATTGGTTCAGGTATGACCTAAAAAACTTTCTATTGTAGCACCATTAGTTAAAAAATTAGTTAAAAATATAGCTTGTGTTTTGTTTATACGTTATATGGTTTCTATTATAACTTTTTTAGCATTAAAATAAAGCCTTAAACTTGAATATCACGTTTTCACAGTTGTGATTTGTCTATTTAGAGAATCAACTTTAACTTTAAGCTGCTCTAAATTTTTAGTGTTATTAAAATATATTATAAAACGTAAAAAAACATAATGATTCTAGAAACAAAAAAAAATACACTAAAATTTTTGTCATTTGGAAAGAGGGAATTTTGTTAATCGTTTGTTCATATATAGTATAGAAATCAAAAAAATAGTTTTAAAATATTGTATTTTTAAATTTCCTAAATACCTAAATACCTAAATATTTTTAAATTTCCTTACACCTTGGAGTAATAAAAATCGCACTTTGTTTTATCGAAAGTTTTTAAAATTATAAAAGTTTAACTGTGTATTTTTTAATCTTCTAAATTCAAAAAGGTTCCCAAAAACAACTATTTATTGCAAATTAAATAAATTATTTTTAATTGATCAATACTGATTTAATACAAAACTGTATGGAAATCGTTCGTATGAAATTACTACAGGAACAATATCTATTAAAACTTACTGCTTTAAGACTTGAGGTATGAGCCCAGGGACGATCTCAAGTTTTTAGCCAATATCATGAGGCAGATTAGAAAGCTTGTTTTATCACGATAGAAACAACTAATAGACGTATTTGGAATTCGAACGGACTTTGGGCTATACACGATTTGTAGTGCAACCAAAACAAGTGCCCCGGAGCTCCGCTTTTAGGAGCTCTGAAGCAACCCCCGGAGCTTCGGAGCTCCCTAACTCCGCCCAATATTTATACTAATTTTATGACTAATTAAAAAGTGATGACATAAATTATTTTGTCAAATTTTTTTTGTAAACTAATTTTTTTCTAAAATTTATTTAAAACGATAAAAATAGTCTTAAAAATTCAGATAGCTTAACTTTAAATGTATTTCAAGCTCAAATAATATTAAAATCACTTATTTAACGGGCGGAGCTCCGGAGCTTCGGAGCTTCCTCCATTTCAAATGCCCGCAGCTCCGGAGCATAATACTGGACGGTAGGAACATCACTAGTTTACACACCTTCAGTTTACGCGTGTAGTTTATTACCAAGAAGCGGTGGTCTTTATCTTATCTGTTTTTGAGAGAATTCTTGTAAAGTCAATAATCAAAAAGTTATTAAATTCCCAAATATAACGTTATAATTTTCATAGAAACTGTGCAACATTGTATTTCGTGGAAGCTTAAGAGAACTTTAAACTTTTTTTCTTGATATTTTTATTTAATGAAAGTGGAAAATTTAACAAAAATTATGGTGCAATATCCAACAGCGTTCATTATAAAGTATTATATTTTACGTGCGTCTTATTATAATAGTATATGATGAAGCACTGTCACAAATCAAACTTCTATGGCGCTCGAAATGAACTTCTCCACCGGCCGTTCAAATGACCGTCCGGGCTGAAATTTGGAAATGATGTAAAATAGATGCCAAGAGAACAATTTTGAGTTAAAAATATTTTGTATTAAAGGAGCAGTTTGTTTAGAACACCACCACCTGTTCTATGGAGCCTGGAACGGACCGCTCCTTTAATACAAAACATACCGTAACTCAAAATTAGTATGTAAATTTCTTCGCACCAAGGCTACACCATTTTCAAATTTCAGCTTGATCGGCATAATTTTAAAAGAGTAGTTCATTCAAGGCGCCAATAGAGTTTGATTCGTAACAGTTATCTTTAAAGCACTGTCACAAATCTAATTCCTATATCGCCCTAAACACATTACTCCTTTAATACTAAACCGATCGAGCTACAATTTAAAAAAAACCGTAGCCTTGTAGTGGAGCACTCCAAATACCAAATTTAAATTATATAGGTTTGGTATTAAAGGAACAGTACGGTTCAGCCCCTTCCATATAAGAACTTGATTTGTCATAGGGCCCCTTTCAAGAAAAACAGAGTATTGTACGAAGCTGTGACAATGTCCTCTCAAACGGACAGAAATGAAGAAACCTTTAAATTAGCACCCTCTATAATGAAAAAAGCTATCGGGCCTAATAAAACACGCTGCTGGATACCAGAGTAAAAAATGTTGTTATATTATTATTTTTCAGTTATATCAAAAAAATGTATACCATAAACATTTACTTTATAATTCAACGGCTGACGCATATATTGAAATTAATCTTATAAAGTTTAAAAAATTTAAATGTATAATATTATTTATTGTATGTTAATTATCCCAATTTCCATCGAACGTTTGTACAATTTGGCCTTACTTCCGACGTCGTCATTGTGATACACATTTAAGTAATTAGTGTTTTTTGGTTTGTCGCGTAGCAAAATTTATGAAGCTAAAAACAGTGCATATATGGTTATATATGGCAATAACGAAAATTCCATATACAACAAGAACATTTGAAAATGACCTACAACGAATCTTTAAACTCCGTAAAGTTCTTGGACTGCTGAGCAGTGTTGAACAGAATTAACTTCAAGATCACAAATGCTGTGACTCCAGTTAAGAATGTTGCAATTGGTTAAAGTTTTTGCAGGCAGAAAACGTAAAACTCAGAGAAAAGTACAAAGTTTCGAGTCACTGTCATGACTTTTTTCCGTTGGATATGACGGTTGCATTGGAAGCTCCAGCGTTATCTAAACAATTGTGTTTTAATTATTAAAAAAGTATACGTGACCAAAAAAATATCACTGCAGTACAAATTATCTTCTTGACCGTTTGTATTGATTCAGAAATTTAACCTTCAGAGATGTATTTTTGCAAATATTGGAGGTATATGAAGCGGAGCTACCCAAGGAAGCTCAAAATGGTAACGGTGTTTTCATCACGAAAAAACATTTTTTATTATATCCTAAATGTCAACTATATTTTTACTCTATATTTTTACAGCTGTTTCAGATGCTTCAAAAAACAAGTTTTTGTTTTAACCTTAATTAGTATGCTACTTAAATATAAATGATGAAAATATAAAGTTCCATTTTATAAAATACGCTGCTTTTCTGAATCGAATAAATAAGAATAATAATTATATTTTTCTTGTGTTTTTTGGTTTATTAAAAAAACACCTGATCATTTGAGTCCACTATAAAATGAACCCACGCAAAGAAATTTATTTAAATCTATCTCATTTGAGTAGAACTTTATTTTTTCTCAAATAGGGCAATGCAAAAAATGCTTTCATAAGCTTGCGTGATATTTGGTGCTTGCAGTAAAAAAGCGTTTGTGTATAGATTAATTAAAAATTAATATTTACACATTATAAATTTCTTGTAAACTTCTTATTATGTATTTCTTATTATGAGTTTATATGGTGTAATCTCGAGTGCAATACATAAGTATTGTGTGTTGAAACAAAAACAAGATACAATCGTTAAATTTTAAATTTTTCATATCTAAAATGTTGTTAGCTTGAGTTTAAGGTTTGGGCTTAGGCTTATTAAGAATTCATTTTTTAGCTTTACACATAGTTTAAATTTCTAAAAAAAATTATTAAAACGAAATTTCAAATAAAACAATATTTTCGTAAATAATATTTACAATTATCTTGGGTAAAATAGTTTTTACCTTTGGATGTAGAGTCACAGGCATCTTTGGCTAGGTCTCCAAATTTTTCTTGGAGCTCCGAAACTGACAGTTGGGCATTCTGCAAAAATAAAATCATTATCACCTGTAAAAATAATTGATTTTCAAAACAACAGCTGCTATTTTACTACAGGCAAATAAAATCTAGCTGATCTCGATAATTGCAGTATTGCATCGAGTATTTAACAATAAAACAATTCAAAATTTTTAAGAAAAGCGGTTTAATAATAAAGATCAAAACCCATATTTTAATAATTATTTATCAAATTAGTTAAATTGGAACCCTAATGCAAATTTTTTAAGGGCTAAAGGTGGTTAATTTTTATATATTTTGTAAAGAAATAAAATTTAAAAAAATTCTTTCTTCTTATTTGTTTAAAAAAAAAACACGTCATAACCACACAATTTTAATTGGTCCGCTCATGTCTGCATTCTGATTTTCACGGTCATCCAGATATAATTCAACCATAAAACATATTATATAAAACTAAAATCAGCAAATGAAAATGATATTAAAAATGTAAAGTACTGTGACACACGTACACGGTTAGTTCGCCTTCCTTCCTTACATATTTTGTGAACTCAATAAAGCTCTAATAATAAATGGTATATTTCGTTTTTTCCTTTTTTTTCTGTCCTATGGTATAATGAATGACAAGCTAAAATTGATATTAAAGGATACATGTTGAATTTTTGTATCAAAAAAATTTTTAAATTAAATTGTTATATAAATTTTTAACAAGCTGGTTATTTTAATATTTTACTACCTATCATTAAAGAAAAAACAAAATCTATATGCTTTTTTATGCAATTCGGTCGAAATTTTTGGCTTTGTATTGGCTGTCATTTTTTTTTTCAATTAGGTTTGACATTGCCCTTTCCCTATAGGAAAAATGCTTAATCAACGGAAAAAATATTTCTTATAGCTTGCATTAAATTTTGTTAGCTTATTAATAAAAAATATGCTATTTTTTTATTTTTATTCAATTTTTTGGTTCAATTGAAACAATGAATGACATTTAGCGCTATGAAATCATTATAGAATGTATAGATAATTGGGTAGATTTTTCAACAATTTCGGCCTAAGCCGAAACATGTCGGATAATTGCGATTTTTTATTACCTTATTCGCATACTGTTATTGCAATGTGAAAAAATGCACTAATCAGTTTTGTTTTTTAGTATAGAAAGTTGCATTATGATATTTTTAATGATATGATTATGATAATAATTATTTTTTATCTGATTTTTTAATAAAGTTAATAACAAATTTACTCTATACATGTAGTACTTGCATCTAAAACTGAATCTACTTAAAACTGCACGTTTCCCCCCCCCCCACAACCTTAATATACGGCTCAAAGTATTCCGCCCACACAAACGTGTATAACAGAACAGCGATACCTGTGGCACAATAACAGCGTTCTTATCAGCAGGGTTCTCTTACCTTATCATTTTCGATATCGGGCACTGCGTTGCGCCGACCAGTGCGCCCGCTGGCGATAAAAGACTGAAGTTCTTTGGCACTGTCAACTGTTTCCAATTCGCCCATCTTCTTTCAATGTTCACAGGGTTCACTACGCCTGCTTAAAATTATTGAACGCAAGTGATCTCGGCATGATTCGTATCAGAATTAAAATGGCAACATTGGTTATGAACTTCAAATGTTTTTTCTCGTTAAATCCAGGAATTCATGCAAAAGTCTTATTTCTGTAACTGGACTGTTTGATTTTGATACATATGTAGGTATAGTGCGTGAAACTCTCTAAACATCTAAAACATTTTAAAAATTCTATTTATGAAAGCACACATTTATTTTAAAAGAAAGGGTGATTTTGTCTTTTTTGTGCACACCGTTACAAAATTAAATCAGCAATGTTGTTTTTTTTCTAAATAACTGAATTGGCTTTAAAAGTATGAGCTTGATAAACATAAATAAATAGTAAAAATGTAATAAATGCGGACGCGATAGGGCTAAGAACAAAATAAATAATACAATGAGAAATTCGTAAATAAATTGCAGTATATTTTAGTTTTTAAATTTTAATTATATAAAAAAATTACAAAACTTTCATTTCAAAGTTTGTGTTTTATCTTAAAATTATACAATTTTCCCGTTTTATTTTTGTACATAACGAGCGGTGCTTCGTTGAAAGACACTTTTCGAAAAACTATTTCTGTGAATTTAGCTTTCATATAAATCCACTGTTCGGTTTTGAGACATACTGTTTTAAAATTTTTTCACAGTTCACAATATTTTTTTAACAAACCCTAATTTAATAAGATTTTTATAATATCATCAAAAATATATTTTTTTGATATCATTGTTGGTATTGGTTGGCGTAAAAAATAATAAAAATGGAAATCAAAATTTTTTTATTTAAAACAAACAGAAGTTAATATTTTTATTCCACTATGCCAGTTTTTATATTATACACTAACTATTTACGAACCTATGTATTGTAAATGCTTTATACAGAGCTCTTAGGAAATTTAGTTTGGTCAAATATAAATAAACGGTTTTTTCAAACTTATGAATAACCCGTAAAACAAATTTCTATTTAACAGTTTTAAGAAAGTAGCTGTTACTTTACTTTGTTAAATCGTTCCATTTCGATACCACCTGTTGCGAAAATAAAAGTTTCATATATTGATTGTACTTTTCGCATTTTTAGTTTAAAAAATAACGCATTTTTGCATTTCTATTAAAGCTTAAAAAGATTGTGGGGATTATCATCAGTTTTCTATGAATTATTCTATATTATTATTAAGTTTTTGAAAGAGCGAAATTTAAGAAGCTTTCTTTAATTTTTACAAAAGATAATATTTTCTACTTATTCACCTATTAAAAACTAGCCTTGAAAAATGCTCTAAGAATAGAGCAGGAAAAAGGGGCGATTTTTCCCCGGGCGTATGTTTAGACAGAAAAGATGTAGACTAGTCTGAGATGGACATTATGTGGACTATAGGAAATTTGCATTTGGTTTGGCCAGCTGCTCACTAAATAAAAATTTCTACGATATGATAATGATTTGTTTATACATTGATCTAATCACACAGCACTGTTGCATTTTTTTTAGTTTGATGAAATGTCAATTGAAAAAATCATACTCACAGCAATCTTTGACAAGCGCGAAATCGCCACTTTTTCAATATAGTTGTTTTAAATAAATATATTATAAGGGGTGGTGTGTGGGTGTTTGAAGGTGTGTGGTGTAATTATGTGTTTATTAGGAGAGGGCGTAAGTGGGGGGGGGTTAGAATGTTATATTTTTATTTTAACAAACAACTATAATTTACAAAAAGGGGCGATTACCCGCTTGTCAAAGATTGCTGTGAGTATGATTTTTTCAATTGACATTTCATCAAACTAAAAAAAAATGCAACAGTGCTGTGTGATTAGATCAATGTATAAACAAATCATTATCATATCGTAGAAATTTTTATTTAGTGAGCAGCTGGCCAAACCAAATGCAAATTTCCTATAGTCCACATAATGTCCATCTCAGACTAGTCTACATCTTTTTTCTGTCTAAACATACGCCCCGGGGAAAAATCCCCCTTTCCTGCTCTATTCTTAGAGCATTTTTCAAGGCTAGTCTACCACTTTTTTTTGAATTAAATTAAAAAAATAGCCTAATAAACTATAGTTTTAGCTGCGCAATGACATATGTTTTATAATTATTCCGTTGCCGAAGATAAAATAAAAAAAATAATAAGAAAGAAGATGAATTTAAATTACAAAATTAACCCACGTTGTTTAATTATAGTTAGTGCGGTGCAGATGCGCTCCAGACAAAGTTTACCTACGTTCTCTAAATATAGTTGGCGCGATGCCGTGCGCCAATGATTGCAATTATAATTTTTAAAGTAAAAATAATAATAATAATAATAAGATGATGAACATGAATAACAAAATTTACTCACGTTGTCTAAGTATAGTTGGCGCGGTGCCGTGGGTTAAATTGCAGTTGGCACCCCGCACCACCGATGATTAGCGGCGCGTGGCGCTCCTGCGTCACCGACGCTTATTATTATTTTTTAATAAATAAAACTTTGAATTAATTTTGTCATTAGTAATGCAAGAATTAAAAAAAGTACTCTGTTGTTTTTGCCGTTTTCCGCGCGGTTGAAGCAGATGGCGCTGGGAACTGGCGCCGTTTCTGCCACCAATTAAAACCGGTCTGCTATTTTTGTGCGGTTTTTATGAGGGGATGTTGGTTGTCTGCTCTGTACAATCCTTATTGTTGCCAAAAGGCTGTTATTGTGCGGTTGGGAGTTTTTATTTGTCTAATTTTCAATTTTTTTATTTTGATCAATAAATCGATAACAAGGACCTAAATGAAAAAAGTGCTTCCTAAGAAAGTTGCGTAATTCCTTCTTCTTTCTAATGAGCCCATGTTTATTTTTGATCAATCAGTAACGAATGAGGAATATCGTTTTTAAGAATGGAGCGTTGGAATAATAATAATAAGAAGAAGAAGAAGAAGAAGAAGAAGAAGAAGAAGAAGAAGAAGAAGGTTCTGAATTTCAAAATTTACCCACGTTCTCTAATTATGGTTGGCGCGGCGCCACGGGGCTAAATCGCCCCGTGGCGCTCCCGCGCCACCCATGATTAAACGTTTTTAATAACCTTCTTGGATCCTTGTAAAATTTTGTTGAATATACACCCAAGTACTGATACATACATATCTTTGGCTTTTAGATTCCGTAGTCACTTGCATATTTCCTTACGACAAAATGTACATGTTGTAAATGCATGAAACAAATTATTTACAAAATTTGGTATTAAAATAAAAGTTAATATAAATGTATTCAGAAAACTAAATTTTCAAACATTCCAACAACGATTTTGAAACATTCCAATATGGTTTTTAGAACATGTTATAACTAATTTTTTTACATTATAAGTAAATGGGAAAATATAATGTACCAAAAAAAAGTGTAACTGTTGTCTAAAAAAACGGCGTCAAAATCTGCCAATATGTTGAGATACTTTTAGAATCGTCTATTATGATTTCATTTTCCTTTGTTGTTGTGCCAGTCTAATGGCCTATTTTCAATTAAGACGCGTAAATTAAAATTGATTGAGGTATTCGCTCAGTTTTAAATAAATTTAATTTTACGTTTATAATTGCTTACCTTTAATTTACAAAAAAATAAAAATAGAGAACACGCCAAAAAATTTCTATTTAATAAAGTATTCCAAAAACTATGTTTTTATAATCCAAGTGAGCAAGTTTGAAACATTATAAATTATCACAATCATTATATCATACTGTATTAAATATTAATTCCACCAAAACAAACAAGAAAAAAATCTGATTATATTCGTTTTTTAAATAATAATTATTCATATGTTGAATAATTTTTTATGATATCATACGCTTTTACATGAGCGGACCAATTAAAATTGTGCGGTTATGACGTTTTTTAAAACAAAAAAAAACAAATAAAAACGCAGAATTTTTTAAAATTCCACGTTCTCACAAAATATAAAAAATTAATCAAATTTAGCCCTTAAAAATTTGCATTTGGGTTCCAAATCAAGTAATTTGATAAATATTTATTTAAATACATGTTTTGATCTTTATTATTAAACCGCTTTAGTGAAAAATTTTTAAGTTGTTAAAAGGTCGATTTAATACTGCAATTATAAAATTCAGCTAGATTTTATTTGCCCAAACGATTGTACTAACTTTTATTCAAAAAAAAATTATTTTATAAAATATTTTTTAAACATTGGCCATAAAATGCAGAGAAGTTTATTTGCTTTGGCGACAAAACAAAATAAAACCCACCATATTTCACAGAAATAAGCATGTATTTAAATTATGCTTTAGTTTTAACTTGTATTCAAGGCGCAAAGTTGGTACAGAAATTATAAAGTATGTTATATAATACATAAAGAACATATGAAAACAATTAAAATCGCATTACGTGAATTTAAGTTGGTTTTCTTCATCAGCTTAACTATTAATTAGTTTCAGTTATTTTATTTTACTTCATTAAGGTAAAAATAATAAAATGAGCAGAATAAATTTATAAGCTGAAAGAAAAAAAGTACGTCGCGTGTTCGCGTGTTTCTTTTCTTTACAGACTGAATTGATAGAAAGTTAAAAAACAACTTCTTAACATTTTTTCAAATTTCTTATATTTCAAATTTCTTATATTTTCAAATTTCTTTATATATTTCTTATATTTTCAAATTTCTTATATTTTCATATAGCAAATACGTAAAATTTAAAACTAAGTAATGACATAGAACAAAATGTTACCAATTTGCTATATGAAAATATAAGAAATTTGAAAATATAAGAAATATATAAAGAAATTTGAAAATATAAGAAATTTGAAATATAAGAAATTTGAAAAAATGTTAAGAAGTTGTTTTTTAACTTTCTATCAATTCTAGTGTGTAAAGAAAAAGAAACACGCGAACACGCGACGTACTTTTTTTCTTTCAGCTTAGACACTTTTATTCTGCTCATTTTATTATTTTTACCTCAAAATGAAGTAAAATACAATAACTGAAACTAATTAAGAGTTAAGCTGATGAAGAAAACCAACTTAAATTCACGTGAGGACGTACTTTGCGATTGTTTTCATATGTTCTTTATGTATTTATAGCATACTCTCGATAATTTCTGTACCAACTTTGCGCCTCTGAATAGCAAATGCTAAAGCATAATTTAAATACATGCTTATTTCTGGTGAAATATGGTGGGTTTTATTTTGTTTTGTCGCCAAAGCAAATAAACTTCTCTGCATTTTATGGCCAATGTTTAAAAATATTTTATAAAATAATTTTTTTTTGAATCAAAGTTCGTACAATCGTTTGGCAAAATAAAATCTAGCTGAATTTTATAATTGCAGTATTAAGTCGACCTTTTAACAACTTAAAAATTTTTCACTTAAAGCGGTTTAATAATAAAGATCAACACTTGTATTTAAATAAATATTTATCAAATTACTTGATTTGGAACCCAAATGCAAATTTTTAAGGGCTAAATTTGATTAAATTTTTTATATTTTGTGAGAACGTGGCAATTTTAAAAATTCTGCGTTTTTATTTGTTTTTTTTGTTTTAAAAAACGTCATAACCGCAACAATTTTAATTGGTCCGCTCATGTAAAAGCGTATGATATCATAAAAAATTATTCAACATATGAATAATTATTATTTAAAAAACGAATATAATCAGATTTTTTTCTTGTTTGTTTCGGTGGAATTAATATTTAATACAGTATGATATAATGATTGTGATAATTTATAATGTTTCAAACTTGCTCACTTGGATTATAAAAACATAGTTTTTGGAATACTTTATTAAGTAATAAATTTTTTGTTTTGTTTTTTTATTTTTATTTTTTTTGTAAAATAAAATTAAGGTAAGCAATTATAAACGTAAAATTAAATTTATTTAAAACTGAGCGAGTACCTTTTATTCAATTTTAATTTACGCGTCTTAATCCAAAATAGGCCATTAGACTGGCACAACAACAAAGGAAAATGAAATCATAATAGACGATTCTAAGAGTATATCATGGGTGGCGCGGGAGCGCCACGGGGCGATTAGCCCGCGGCGCCGCGCCAGCCATAATTAGAGAACGTGGTAAATTTTGAAATTCAGAACCTTCTTCTTCTTCTTCTTCTTCTTCTTCTTCTTCTTCTTCTTCTTATTATTCCAACGCTCCATTCTAAAAAAACGATATTCCTCATTCGTTACTGATTGATCGAAAATAACATGGGCTCATTAGAAAGAAGAAAGCAATCACTACTTCTTTGAGGAAGCATTTTTTATTTAGTCGTTATTGATTTATTGATCAAAATAAAAAATTGAAAATTAGACAAATAAAAACTTCCACCCGCACAATAACAGCCTTTTGGCAACAATAAGGATTGTACAGAGCAGACAACCAACATCCCCTCATAAAAACCGCACAAAAATAGCAGACCGGTTTTAATTGGTGGCAGAAAAGGCGCCAGTTCCCAGCGCCATCTGCTTGAACCGTGCGCAAAACGGCAAATATAATAAAGTACTTTTTCAAATTCTCGCATTACTGATGACAAAATTATTTCAAAAGTTTTATTTATTAAAAAATACTAATAAGCGTTGGTGGCGCGGGAGCGCCACACGCCGCTAATCATCGGTGGTGCGGGGTGCCAACTGCAATTTAACCCACGGCACCGCGCCAATGATACTTAGACAACGTGAGTATATTTTGTTATTCATGTTCATCATCTTATTATTATTATTATTAATTTTACTTTAAAAATTATAATTGAAATCATTTGCGCACGGCATCGCGCCAACTATATTTAGAGAACGTAGGTAAACTTTGTCTGGAGCGCATCTGCACCGCACTAACTATAATTAAACAACGTGGGTTAATTTTGTAATTTAAATTCATCTTCTTCTTATTATTTTTTTTATTTTATCTCGGCAACGGAATGATTATAAACATATGTCACTGCGCAGCTAAAACTATAGTTTATTAGGCTAGATTTTAATTTAATTCAAAAAACTGGTACACTAGCCTTGAAAAATGCTTTAAAAATAGAGCAGGAAAAATGGGGGATTTTTCCCCGGGCGTATGTTTAGACTGAAAAGATGTAGACTAGTGTGAGATAGACATTATTTGGGTATAGGAAATTTGCATTTGGTTTAGACAGCTGCTCACTGATTAAAAATTTCTACCATATGATAATGATTTGTTTATACATTGATCTAATCACACAGCACTGTTGCATTTTTTAGTTTGATGAAATGTCAATTGAAAAAAATCATACTCACAGCAATCTTTGACAAGCGCGAAATCGCCACTTTTTCAAATTTATAGTTGTTTCTTAACATACAAATATAACCTTCTGAATTGAAAAAGTGGCGATTTCGCGCTTGTCAAAGATTGCTGGCTGTATGATTTTTTCAATTGACATTGTATCAAGTCT
>JASAMX010034865.1:0-22345 GCA_030248175.1 Microlaimidae sp. YZB2_3 | reverse complement strand
AGCAAAGGGAAAAGTTTGGGGTTAGACGTAGACCCCCATTTGGGGTGCAGAACGGCCATTTTTTAAAAATTTTCTCGCGCTTTGCTCCGCTCAGCGCTCCATTAATTATATAGTCACCACTTCCGAATTTGTGTTACTTTGTTTTGTAATCTTGGTATGATCACGCTGGATTCCCCTTAGATTGTTATATAGTGGGATTAAAACTGTGACATAATCAAGGTAATAAACACTCCGCGCGGGCGCGAAGCGCGGAAATTTTTTTAGCCCTTTTATACCGTTTAGGATTTGAACCGCCATGGACCCCCCTTTTCGGAAGTTTTGTTCAGGGTTGGACCCTCCTTTATGGAATCCCGGCTATGGCTACGCAAATGGCTAGTGAAAACTATTTTTGAACAGACGTTGGATTTATCCGATGGCTTAGCGTTAGTTGCGTAAGAGACAATCAGAAAAGGAAAGGGAAAGGGAAGAAAGGGGATTTCGGAAAAAAGGGGAGGGGGTTTGTACTCCATACAAATTTTTCGAAAGAGGGGTTGTACTAAAAAAAAAAGTTTGTGCTCCAAATCTTCGAAATACCGTAAAAAAGACATTAAAAAAGAGTAAAATTTTTTCGCTTCGCGCTAAGTGATTCTTTTTGCTTTTATTTGCATTGCTGTTTCAAGTTAAACTTGAAAAATTATAGGTTTAAAAAGGTATAACATTAAAAATCGTGCGACAGCACGAAAAAATTTTAAAAAATTGTCTTTGAAATAATTAAATGGTGTTAATACTATAATAATTTTCTTAATGTGGCAAGGTAAAAACAAAAGTTCTGTGGATTTTAAAATTTAAATAATTTTAAAGTAAAGTGACGTCTAGTTTTTGACACCTAAAAGTTAAACGCCTGGGTTTTTCAAAAAAAAAACAAAAAAACCAGGTACCTACTCTACGTTATGTGTGTTAAAAAATTTTATGGCGTGTTTAAAAATTTTCGTGGATGGATAAACTGAACACAAAACAAAACACGTATTATATAATGGACATTTTAAAGAAATATTACTGCTTTTGAAAAAAATGAAAAATGGGAAAAAGTAGTTGATCAAAATAATTGGATCAAATTATAGTAACGGTAAGTAAACTATATTGCATTTTAAGGGGTTTTTTCCTTGTAAATATTCTAGTTAAAATAATCAGAAATAGAAAACTCAACTGTTCGTCTTCTGTAATGCGTTTAGTAGACGAGATGCTTTGCTATACGGAAAAAATTTTGAGTCAATGTGTATTGTTTGTGTGAAAACTGCATATATTGGTATATGGTACATATATAAATTTTATTTCATTATATGTAAATTTTTGCATATTATTGCTGTAGCCATTCATTTATTATTATTCAGTAGCTAGCCAATATTCCATTTGAAAACTGACGAGGCCTGCTTAACTTGCTAAGCTCTTTGGTTTTTTTGTGTTCTAATTATTAATCCCACATTGCAAAAATAAGATGCGCAGTACGATAGATGTAACACGTGTTGAAAATCACCGTCAGAATCTAGGCTAGAGAGAGGCTAGTGGCTCTAGGTGTGTAGAGTAACCTAGCCTCAAGAATTTTGGAAGGTATTTGTACCATAGATAAACAAGGGGGTAGGGTGGGGTCCACCCCCCCTAGCCTCGAAATTTCCCCCCCTAGAAAAAATCCAGGGGTCCCCCCTCCCCATAGGTGTTTTTGGTCGGGTCCGCTAGGGGTAGTCCACCCCCCGGGTGGAAGGCCAAAATTTTTTAGAGGGGTCCGGACCCCCCTGGCTTTTTAGGGGGGTTGACCCCGGGTGCGAGATTTCAAATTTAGGGGGGATCAGGGGGGTCCAATTTTTTAACAAAATTTTTTTTAACTCAATAAATTGGTCGGGAGGGGGGTCAACCTCGCTAGGGGAGGGGCCTGGATTTTTTCTAGGGAGGGTCCAAAATTTTGTTTCCAGGGGGGGGGGTGGACCCCTCTGTCCCCCCCCCCAAAAGAAAATACCTATGCCCCTCCTCCCAAACTTTCGAATTTTTTCCCCTGACCCCTCTCTAAATTTTAAATTCTGACCCCCCCCCCTCGAAAAATTTTTAGTACTTTTTTATACTAAATTTTCTTGCAAAAACGTGAATTTTAACACGAATTCATGTTTTTACACCTTTTTTATACTTCAATATCGCTTTTTATTCAATAAAATGTAGTATTATCTTATAAAAAAACTATTATTAAACCTTTAATGGGTTAAAAGTATTTTTCTTCGGAAATTGGACCCCACCCGACCCCCCCTCTAGGTTTCAAAATCTTCCACCCCGGGTCGACCCCCCCCTAGAAAGCTAAAGGGGTTCCATCCACCCTCCCCCCTCCCCTAGATTTTAAAATGTCATTTCCCCGGGGTAAACACCCCTCCCTCCCCCTAGCTTTTTGACCGTGTTCATCTATGAATACCAATACTGTACCTAGTTTTTTTTGTATTCTCCTCTTTTCATTAAACATAATATGTTTAATGAAAAGAGGTAAACAAAATACATTGAAAAACAAAGAATGTAGATTTTAGGTTAATATCCTGAAAAAAATTTCGGTCTTTGTGCTTTGTGTCGTCCCTCTCTATTGTTTGAGTATTTTTCTCCTCTTCCAAAAAAAAATAGATTGACGGTAATTTTTTGATGTTAATTTTGTTAGGGTAAACGTTAAACGCGCCCCACCCAGGTGGTGTGTTACGATCATATTTTTAAATGATTAAGTTGTGTAGGTATTTAAAATGATTTTGTTGATTTTTAAAAAATGTTTGCAAGAATACTTAGTTTTTGTGAAAGCATGCATTGATTTGGAAAAATCTGCAAGACATCTTAATCTAGATATTATATTTATATACTTCAAAGGTTTTATACTAAAAAGCTGATTCGCTTGATTGCCTGTCTTTTTATAATGACTAAGTTGTTGATCGATATCAATTATACTCAAAACGAATATTTAAAAATAAACATTTATACAAAAACGATAGGTATTAAAACGTTGTTTTATAAATATTGTGTTTTTAATTGTGAAAGAAATTGTGCGATAATCTTCATTCGGGTGCCTGTCTACTGGAAACAAGAGTATAATATTCCACTATTTGGAAAATACCCACAGTGGCGTAACCAGGGGGCTGGGGAGCGGTTGCGCCCCCTCTCCCTCCAAAATCTAGCGAAGCCGGATTTTTTCGTAAAGGGGAAGAGTCCAGCTTGGCATGGCTAGAGTGATTGTTGTTGTATGTTTATAAGAATATGGCGACATTTTAGACCTATTATGACGCCATCATCGCAAAATTTTTGGCAGTTTTTAACCTATTTCAATGCTTTTTAAGCCATTTTAGAACTATTTTCCCTTAAATATCGCCTTTTTTGTCTTTTTTTCCTTCTTTTTTCTTTTTGTTTCTTTCTCCCCTGCCTGCCTCTCCCCCGTTTTAAAAAAGTTTCCTTCCCGTCGTGCCCTCCGTTTTGGAATTCCCCCCATAGATGTTTTTTTTGGGGGGGGGCAGAGGGGTCCACCCCCCCTAGAGCCAAAATTTTGGACTTCCCCCCCTAGAAAAAACCCAGGGTCCCCTCCCCCCAAAGCTCAGGGGCGATCCGGCCTGACCCCCCCTAGAGGGGCTGACCCCCCTCCTCCCCCCCTCCCGACCAATTTAGAAGTATACTTTTTTATTTACTATCAAAAACACGGTTTTTTAGTTAAAAACAGTGTTTAAATACACTTTTTAGGCCTGAACAGGCTGTTTAAGTATATAAAACTCAATATTAGAGCAATTAGTAATTAAAAAAACTTTGTTAAAAAATCGGACCCCCTGACCCCTCCCCCTAAATTTGAAATCTCGCACCCAGGGTCGACCCCCCCTAAAAAGCCAGGGGGCTCCGGACCCCCTGGACACCCCTAAAAATTTTGGCCTTCTACCCGGGGGTGGACCCCACCCCAGCGGATTCGACCAAAAACATCAATGATCCCCCCTATAAAACCCCGGAAGGGGGAGGGCAGTGCACAGATCTGTATATATAGCAGCGACAAGCTGCATGACTGACAGCATCAATAAATTCTTAAATATAGACTGTACTTATTTTTAAATAGAAAAGAGAGAAATAAACGGAGTAAATAAATTCCGTTTTTAAAAGTAATAGGTATGTCGTATGCATACATGGGCAAGTTGGCAAGGGGGGGTCCTTCGGGCCGGGGGGGGGGGGGGGGGGCCCCCCCCCCCCACGGGGGGGGGGGGGGGGGGGCCCCCCCCCCCTCAAATTAGGGGGGGGGGGAGAGGTACCCCCCCCAATTTGGGAAAAATGGGGGAAAAAATGTCTTTAAAATCCTTCTCTGCCTCCCAGTGGGAAAGAATGTTTAAGCATCTGAGGGCTTTTTGCCTATGTGTTTTTCCTTTTTTCCTTCATCGAACGATGGGTAAAGCCTCCGCAAAATACCCAAATCGTTTTTTTTCTCCGATTTTACCCCCCCCCCCCTTTGGGGTACCCCCCCCCCCCGACAGCAGTAGGGTAAACCCCAATTATCGGGGGGGTTCCCGGGGCTCGTTTTTTTTTCCATATCGTTTTTCGATTTTAAAGGAAAAATAGGTTAAAAACACTAATTTTAGGTCAAAAAGCCCTTTTTATTGCATTTTTGAGCTTTTTATTGCTTAAAACATTCATTTTGACCTCAAAACTTAAGTTTGGAGGCAGTTAGAAGTCATTTTAAAGACATTTTTTTTCTTCATTTTTCCAAAATTGGGGGGGTTAACTTTTTCTCCCCCCCCACTTCTGAGTGGGGGAGTTAAACCCCACTTCTCAGAATTTGGGGGGGTTAACCCCCCAACCATAGGTGAGCACGGTCGGGGAAGCTAGGGGGGGTGGTTACCCGGGGTAAATCGATTTTTGAATTCTAGGAGGGGGGGTCCCAGGGGGGTCCGGACCCCCCCCTAGATTTTTAGGGGGGGTCGACCCGGGGTGCGAAATTTTGAAATCTAGAGGGGGGTCAGGTGGGGTCCGGTGTCCAAAGCAAAACAGTTTTAAACCATAATAACTTTAATAATTGTTCTTTTTATAGGATAATACTACATTTTATTGAATAAAAAGCCATATTCATGTATAAAAAGGGTGTAAAAGCATGAATATGTGATGAAAATTCACGTTTTTGGAAGAAAATTTAGTATAAAAAAGGTACCTAAAATTTTCCCGAGGGGGGAGGGGGGGGGGGTCAGATTTCAAAATCTAGAGGGGGGTCAGGGGTAAAAAATTCGGAAATTTGGGGGGAGGGGGGGCCCGCTAGATGTTAGTCTAGGGGGGGGGGCCCAAAATTTCGAGGCTGAAGGGGGGGGTGGACCCCCCACCCTGCCCCCCCCCTTCTCACCTATGCCCCCAACCCCCCCCCTGTGCCCATGTATGGTCGTATGTAGGTATGTTAAACTATTTGAAACTTCGTTTTAAAATTTTTTATATATGTTTTGACAAAAGAAGTCACATTTCGGGAATTTTTAATATTAAACTTGCACGTAATTCTTACTTGTTGTTTTGATAAAAATACGACCACGTGGTCGTGATGGAAATGTTTACGTTTTTTTTACATTAATCGACTTTTGTTTGCATTGATCGCAGTTTTTAATGTTTTAAGAGCGCGTCATTTATCGTAAATACATATTATTGTATGTTGTTTAAACAATTTGTGAATGTAAGTATGAAAGAATTATTGAAAACATAACATAACTATATATGGTCAAAATAATTGACTTTGACTAAATTTTCAAAATAATTGGAAATAGGTACTTTGATTTTTTTTTACATTCCTTTTTTAACTCTTTCTTATATTTGTTTAAAGTTTAATTTCTGTTCAAATCAAACAGTTATATATTATTATCAAAAATATATTATATATTTTTGTTATAATTATATTAGACAGACGTGTGCAGTGCCCCTTCCCAACGGGGGTTTTATTGGGAGGGGTGGGCAATTCGGTGGCCCCCCCCGGTTTGGAATTACCCCCCCCCCTCCATCCCCATCAAAACCCCGGGGAGGTAGTGCACAGCAGTGGCGTGCCCAGGGGGGGGGGGGCGGGGGGGGGGGCGGCCCCCCCCCCCCCCCCCCCGAAATCCGGCGAAGCCGGATTTTTTCGTAAGGGGGGACCCTTACGTTTTTTGAATTTTGGGAGAGAAAATTTTTTTTTCTTAAATATTAATACAGAAACTTTCCTGATGCCTTCCAAAAGCATATTAATAGTCAAAAAACCAAATTTTCCCCGCTTCGCGGGTAGTTTAAATTGACAATTTATCTCAGTTTTTCAATTTCAAATCGATTTTGCCGCTCAATAGTTAAGGCATACATGTTAAATAAAACTACTAAAACACTATTAACCTTTTATTAACGTTTTAAACACATGTTTTAAGTGGATAGGAATAAAAAAACCTTAAATTTTGTTTTAATTATCATCTGGAATTAAAATTTCTAGTGTATTTTAGCGCCTTAAATTAAAAATTTTCTCCCCCGGGGGCATTCTGCCCCCCGGACCCCCCTGACAAGGGGCTCGGCCCCTTGACCCCCCTGGGGGGCTCTCGCCCCCCATCATTTGGGGGGCTGCCGCCCCCCAGACCCCCTCAGGGTTAGTATGTACCCCCCAGACCGCCCCCCCGAAATGAAATCCTGGGCACGCCACTGGTGCACAGGTCTGCTAACTTTATGAATACCTAATTCAAGATTAATTCCATAGATTATTTTTGCCAAATTTTTTTGGGTATTATACAAATGTTTTTCAAAACTTATTCAAAACGCTAGAAATAGTCATAAAAATGCATATAGAGTAACTTTTAAATGTATTCCAAGCTAATATACGCTTAAAATCACTCATTTAAGGCGCTAAGCTCCGAAGCTCCCTCCGCATTAAATGACCGGAGCTCCGGAATATGCTTTTGGAGGGTAGAAATATCACTAATACATACTGTATGTACCCTTCCAGTAAAAATATTGTTCTTCTGGTAATATAAAAGCCATATGTGAGAAAGAGAGGGAGCAGGGTGGGGTCAACCGATACATGGGCAAGTTGGTCCGGAGTGGGGGGAGGGCGGTTAAACCCCAAATTAGGGTGGATTAAAATCCGAGAAACGCAAAATACCCATATCGTTTTTTTTTTCTGGAGTGCATTTTACCCATATCGTTTTTCGTTTTTTAAGAAAAATAGGTAGAAAAACGCTAATTTTAGATCAAAAGCCCTTTTTATTGCATTTTTGAGCTTTTTTTTCATTTTCAGTTTTTTTTTGTTTAAAATATTCATTTTGACCTCAAAACTAAAGTTTGGAGGGAGTTAACCTTTTCTCCCCCCCACGTCTGAGTGGGGGGGGGTTAAACCCCCCTCTCAGAATTTGGGAGGGTTAAACCCCCCAAACCCCGTGCCCATGTATGGGTCCACCCATAGCCCATAGGTGGGCAGCCTTTCGGATTTGGGGGGGTCAAATTTTAGGGGGGGGGTGTCTGGGAAGACCCAGATTTTGAGAGGGGGGTGTACCCAATATTTCCGCGCTGTTTAAAATGAGCTTAAAACGCATAAAAAACGTAAAACAAGCTTATAAATGCTTTAAAACTGTGTAAAATTAAAATAAAACCTTATTGCAACTTATAAATTTTATTTTTTAATTCTTTTAATTATAATGTGTTTATATATTCTTATAATTAGATTAGAAATCATAGTTTTTTTAATAATTACGTAATAATAGAATAGTAATTTTATTGTTTTGATTATAAAGTCAAGTATAATCCATAATCTTTATATTTAATTAAAGATTATATACATACATACATGCGCGTAGCCAGGGGCAGTGGCGTAGCCAGGATTTCATTTCGGGGGGAGGTCTGGGGGGAGAAACAGTTCATAGAAGCGGGCCTGCGCCGCGTAGCGGCGTCAGCCGACGCGAAGCGTCGGCCGGGGTGTGTCCCCCCAGCCACCGGAGGCGAAAATTTTTAGAAATATGTACTAAAACCTGCTTAAAAATCGTCCCCTGGTGATAGCGCAAACACACATTTTACTTTATTGTTTTTACCTAATTTATATACAATTTTGTTTGATCTTCAAAATTAATATGGCGATGAGATAAAATTGTATATTTATTGCCTGATGTCTTTAAATTTTGCGTATGAATATGGTTAAAGTTATAGTACCCTAACAAAAATAGTACTGATAACATAGGTGTACTATATATAAATTTATTTTATTAAATAATAAATATATTTTTAAATATATTTTTATTGAATAATAAGAAAAAAATGAAGTAATGACACAAATAAGGTAATAAACACTCCGCGCGAAGCGCGGAAAATTTTTTAGTCCCTTTATAACGCTTAAAAATTTTTCTCCGGGAGGCGAATTTGGGGGGGTGTCCCCGGGTACCCCAAATTTAGGGGGGGGGGGTGTCAGCAAAATCCGAAATTTTGGGGGGGGTATAACCCCTTCCTGCCCACCCATGGGTCCACCCCCACCTAGCCTCGAAATTTTGGGCCCCCTCACTTGACGAAAATCTAGGGGGACCCAAAAATTTCTGAATTTTTACCCCTGATCCCCCTTTAGTCATTTGAAATCTGACCCCCCTTCCCTTCCCCTCGGCCTCAGGAAAATTTTAGGTACTTTTTTTATACAAACTCTCTTCCAAAAACGTGAATTTTTAACACACAGACATTGTTTTTAGACCCTTTTTATACCAGAATATCGCTTTTTATTCAATGAAATCAAATGCAGTATATATTATTCTGTAAAAAGAACAATTATTAAACTTCTTATGGTTTAAAACTGTTTTGCTGTGGACACCGGATCCCACCTGACCCCCATACATGGGCACGGGGGGGGTTGGCGGGGTTAACCCCCCCGAATTCTGAGAAGGGGGTTTAACCCCCCCCCCACTCAGAAGTGGGGGGGGGGAGAAAAAGTTAACCCCCCAATGTTGCAAAAATGAAGAAAAAAAATGTCTTCAAAATGACTTGTTCTAACTGCCTTCAAACTTAGATTTTGAGGTCAAATTGAATGTTTTAAGCAATAAAAGCTCAAAAATACAATAAAAAGGGTTTTTTGACCTAAAATTAGTGTTTTTAACCTATTTTTCCTTCAAAATTGAAAAGCGATATGGGTAAAATGCACTCCAGAAAAAAAACAATATGGGTATTTTGCGTTTCTCAGATTTTAATCCCCCCGCCCTAATTTGGGGTTTAACCCCCCCCCCACTCCGGACCAACTTGCCCATGTATGCTGACCCCCCTCTAGATTTTAAAATTTTGCATCCCGGTTTGACCCCTCCTAAAAACCTAAGGGGGTTCCAGACCCCGTGGAAGCCCCCTCCTAAAATTTAAAATGCGATTTACCCCGGGCAAGAATATATAACACAAGAGAATGTCCGACTGTACGCTATATTTTTGACCAAAATTTTGCGAGAAAAGTCGCACACTAATTCGAAAAATCCGCCATTTTCTGCTAGTTTTCCCGCGCTGCGATTTTAACACAGTGTTAGTTTTATCGCAGTGGGGACTGCAACTTCTTTTGCACTCTCTGCTGCTTTATTCGCACCTGGGTTTTTTTTCGCCAGCGCCTAGGCGCCAGCTGGCGCCTAGACCTAGCCTCCAAATTTTAGGCGCCAGCCCAAAAATCTAGGCGTCAATAACATAATTTTTTTTCTATTTTCACAAAAAGGCCACATATTATTAGTTTTTTTATTATATGCATATTTTTAGATGGCTTTTGTAGTCAAACGTTTCCTGTTGTATAGTAGTACAATTAATTTTAAAAAACACTCATTTTGCTCATCTCAATACTAAACTTGAAAAGCGTAAAATTTTGTTCAAGAATTATATAATTTAATAAAAAAACATAAAGACTAATGATGTTCCTACCCTCCCACATCATGCTCTAGAACCCCGACGACTTATAGCGGAGGGAGCTTTGGAGTTCTTTCCCTAAAATATTTGATTTCAAGCTTATTTAAGCTTAAATGTTTTAATTATTTTATTCGCATTTTTACAGTTTTTTTTAATTGCTTTTAATAAGTTTTGAAAAATTTTAGTTTACAAAAAATTTTTTACTAAACAATCTCTAGCAAAGCTTTTTTATTATTCACACAATTAGTACAACCATAGGTGGGCCGTGAATTGCTCGTGGACGTGGATTGCTCCGCAGCTCCATAAAGCGGAGCTCCATTACAGACAGCTTGAGGTTCAACATTTTAGTGTTAAAGATAAATTAAATTCTTTTTAACACTTTGAAAATTCTTGCAATATCCGTGCAAGCAAAAAAGGATTATTTTTTTAATTAAAAAATGTAACCAGTTGAACTTTTACCTAAATCTTTACATATATATTATATATAAATAATATATCATAAAAAAGGATTAAATTGTAGATAAACTAAAACAATACGCGCTGAGCAAAGCGAACCGGAAGAAAATTTTTGAAAATTAATCTTTTGAAATTTTAAAAATTTTGTGTTCTTTTTTGTCTGATTGACTAAAAAAAGGGTTAAAGAATACGTTTATGGCCAAAAATCTAGGCGCCAGTGGCGTCGATTTGGCATAAAAACAAAACCTAGATTCGCACTGCGATTATTTTCGCACTGCGAGTCTAGCTGCGCAACAAAAAAATACAGACGCTACGCTGGTAATCATTTTCAATGGAGTAAAACACTTTGAAACTTGTTTTATTTAATTTAAAAATGTTGGAAAGTTAGTTATTTTCATTAAAACTAAAAGGTTTTAACATCTTAAGGTAAGAAAAACGACTTTTACTCATTTAAACACAAAATTTTTGCTCTGCTTTGTTTTTTTTTGTTTTTTTTTTTTTTGTTGTGCAGGCAGACTCGCAGTGCGAAAATAATCGCAGTGCGAATAAAGCAGTATAGAGTGCGAAAGAAGTCGCAGTCCCCACAGCGAAAAAACTAACACTATGTTAAAAATCGCAGCGCGGGAAAACAGGCAGAAAATGGCGGATTTTTGCGGGAAAAGTCGCACACGAATTTAAGAGTGCGACTTTTCTCGCAAAATTTTGGTCAAAAATTTAGTGTACAGTCGGACATTCTCTTGTGTTATATATTCTTGCCTCGGGTAACCACCCCCCTAGCTTCCGGGACCGTGCTCTTCTATGATAAAGAATAAGGGTACATATATAAGCAAGCATACGTTGGAAGATTTATATACTCCTCTCGCCTCAAGTTGATGTTTTTTATCCAAAATTTTCTTCCAAAAATGGTATATAAAAAAACTCGTGTTTTTACATTCTTATGCCGAAATAGCGCATTTTATTCAATTAAATGCCTAAAGGCAAAAAAGGCCATAAAAACACAACCGCACCGCCATATTATACTTTTTTTGGTAATTGCAGTCTCAAAAATAATCTGATTCAAAATAAATTTTTGAGAGCGGATCTAATCCGAAACCTAATCGTCGTTGCCATAGATGAATAAACATGGTCAAAAAGCTAGGGGGTGTTTACCCCGGGTAAATGAGATTTCAAAATCTAGGAGGGGTCGAACCTCCCCTAGCTTTCTAGGGGGGGTCGACCCGGGGTGGAAAATTTTTAAACCTAAAGGGGGGCATAGATGAGCACGGTTGGGGAAGCTAGGGGGGTGGTTACCCGGGTAAATCGAATTTTGAATTCTAGGAAGGGGGTCCCAGTGGGGTCCGGACCCCCCCTAGCTTTTTAGGGGGAATCGACCCGGGGTGCGAAATTTTGAAATCTAGAGGGGGGTCAGGTGGGGTCCGTTTTCCAAAACAAAACAGTTTTAAACCATAATAACTTTAATAATTGTTCTTTGTATAGGACAGGGGCGTAGCCAGGATTTCGAAAAAGGGGGTTGTATTGTAATCCATACAAATTTTTCGAAAGGGGGGCGGGTTGTAGGGGGTTGTACTCCAAATTTTCAAAATACAGTAAAAAAGACATTAAAAAGGGTAAACATTTTTTGCGCTTCGCGCTAGGGGATTCTTTTTGTTGTTATTTGCATTGTTTTTTAAGTTAAACTTCAAAATTTTCGGTTTAAAAAGGTATATCATTAAAAATCGTGCGATAGCACAAAAAAATTTTCTAAAATTGTCTTTGAAATTCATTAAAAACATCACTTAAATGTTGTAAAAAAGTATACAAAGGTCGAGCGCTGAGCGGAGCGAAGCGCGAGGAAATTTTTTAAAATTGTTCTCTTCGGACCCCCAAATTTTTACCTCCGCCAACCCAAAAGAGGGGGTTGCCACCCCTACACCCCCCCCCTGGCTACGCCCTTGGTATAGGATAATACTACATTTTATTAAATAAAAAGCCATATTCATGTATAAAAAGGGTGCAAAACCATGAATATATGATGAAAGTTCACGTTTTTGGGATAAAATTTAGTATAAAAAAGGTACCTAAAATTTTCCCGAGGGGGAGGGGGCGGATGTCAGATTTCAAAATCTAGAGGGGGGTCAGGAGTAAAAAATTCGAAAATTTAAGGGAGGGGGGCCGCCCCTGGATTTTTTTCTAGGGGGGGGGCAAATTTCGAGGCTCGGGGGAGTGGACCCCACCCTACCCCCCCCCCTTTCTCACCTATGGAGGGGGGTCATGTGGGGTCCGATTTCCAAAGCAAAATACTTTTAAACCATTAAAGGTTTAATAATAGTTTTTTTATAAGATAATATTACTTTTTATTGAATAAAAAGCGATATTCAGGTATAAAAAGGGTTTAAAAACATGAATTTGTGTATAAAATTCACGTTTTTGGAAGAAAATTTAGTATAAAAAAGTACTTTAAATTTTCTTGAGAGGGAAGGGGGGGGGGTCAGGGGTAAAAAATTCGAAAATTTGGGGAGAGGAAGGCCCCCCCTGGATTTTTTCTAGGGGGGGGGGGCAAAATTCGAGACTAGGATGGTGGGTGGACCCCACCCTAACCCCCTCTTGTTCATCTATGTACGTATCCAGAATTTCATTTAAGGGGGGTAATATACATAGGAAAAATACATGCCCCAATGGGAGTCTGCAGCGGGAACCAGGAACGCACACTTGTAGTCTTTCATAAAGATAAGGTAGGCTAGTTGGGGGGTTTGGGGACGGCGGAGCCCCCCCCCCTTCCCCTTCCATTAAGAGGGGAAAGGGGGTCTGAGGGCAACAGCCATAGGTGTTTTGGGGGGGACAGAGAGGTGCACCCCCCTAGAGCCAAAATTTTGGACCCCCCTCCTAGAAAAAATCCAGGGGACCCCCTCTCCCCCCCCAAAGCTCGAGAGCCGTCCGGCCTGACCCCCCTAGCGAGGCTGACCCCTTCTCCCCCTCCCGATCAATTTGGAAGTATATTTTTTTTTTTACTGTCAAAAACACGGTTTTTTAGTTAAAAACAGTGTTTATATACACTTTTTAGGCCTAAATAGGCGGTTTAAGTACATAAAATTCAATATTAGACCTAAAAACACTTAAATTATTGAGTTAAAAAAAATTTGTTTAAAAATTGGACCCCCCTGACTCCCCCCCCTAAATTTGAAATCTCGCACCCGTGGTCGACCCCCCCTAAAAAGCCAGGGGGTCCGGACCCCTCTGAACCCCCTCCCTAAAAAATTTTGGCCTTCCACCCGGGGGTGGACCCCCCTAGCGGACCCAACCAAAAACACCTATGATTAGATCTAGATGGTACCGGTAGGTAAGGTTTTATTTTTTATCAAATATAATATACATAATAAATATTGTGTATTTTTTTCCATATAACTTTTAAAACTACCAACCTATATACATGTGAAATCGCATCAAGCTCGTACGATTTTTTGTTTGTCACACAGGTATATAGTTATCAACTAAAGGGCTCGACGTCTGCGTTAATCAAATACCGTCTATTACGTTGTTTTGTTTTTGCCTGTTTTTTATTGTTCATGTAGCTTATCGAATCCCACTGTATAACGTCGTTACTATGGCAAAATGAGCCACCGCCATTTTAAAATACACCTAAACGTGACTGTGACTCATTCTGTAGTTAATAGGGTCCCACTTAAAATTTAAAATGAGTCACTACTTACTCACAGTCGCATATAAAGAAATTTTTTGAAGTTATATAGCCACATGTTGTTCCATTTTTTTGAAAGTAAACTTTCTAGACGGAACATAAAAAGCAGGCACTTATTTATATACTATGCTCTGTCTTTTTATATCCACATCAGCAAGTTATTAAAGATCCCACGACGAAGTAATCACCAGAACTGTCACATAATTTTATACGAATTGTGGTTCATTTTGTGTTTTTGCGTTTTTTTTCGTTTTTTTTCGGGTGGGGAGGTTTTTAACGTTGTTGTAACGGGGGGGGGGACCCCCCCCCCCCCCCCCCCCCGCGCTTCGCCTCGGCGCGCCGCCCCCCGCGCCGCGCGGGCGCGCGCGGCGCCCGCCGGTCAGACATTTCTTCCCCTCCCCCCCCCCCGGCCGCCCCCCGAATAAAATTCCGGCTGTCCCCGCCCTTTTTTTAAAAGGATTAAAAAATATATTTTTATGTGTTGGTATGATTCTTTTTTTTTTTCCCTTTTAAAGCATTTATAAGCCTTTTTTTCCTCGTTTTTTTCTTTTAGTTTCTTATTCCCGTTTGAAGCGAGGGGGGAGGTATTGCCCCCCCCCCCCCTATAGGTTCGTGTCTCACCAGCCCCCCACCTTTAGTTCCCCCCCCCCTATCCCCCAAAATTCGGGGGGGCTGCCCCCTTATGCTAAAGGCGGATTTTTTTTTTTAGGATTGGTGTTTCTTTCCGCGTTGTAACGACGATATATTTTTACAGTTCTTATACCTTTTTTCTAACGCGCTTAGTTTGCTGCTATAAAAATTTAAAATCTAGCTGTTAAGTCATTTGATTTTTAATAATAAAAAAATGATGAACCAGGATTCGTCTAAAAATTTGAAAATTTTTAAGTAACTTCCTGGTATTACTAAAAACTTAAATCTAAATGAGCGGTATAAAAAATTATTTTTGTTGATTACCTAAACAATATAAAAAAACGTCAGCGATCGGCCTCCCCTGAAACCTGCGCATCATTTCCTTCATATACCAAGTCCTTTGATTGACTTTTAGTCTAAACTACTACGTACGCTGTTTATGATTTTAAATTTATTTCTAATAAGGTTTTAACTCTGTTTTTATTAGTGTCGCCGTATATAGGTTTAAACTATATTTTAAGTTCGTTTTGTAAAATATCAAATAATGAAGATAAAATCGTGGCTGGTAAATAACTGGTTTTTTTTTTTTGAACAAATGCCACGAAATTCTTTTGCGTGTCGATGATTGGTTTAGATTAAATTTGTTTTTATTTTCATTAAAATTGTTTGATTCCAATTTAAAATATAAATATATATATACTTTTATTTAATTCCACTCTTGTTTACATCAAATGTTAGTCGGTCATGATGGCACACATATTTTTAACAAAAAGTTTTATTTTGTTCACTTAGTCGCTTCAAATTAAACTCTATGCTTAAAAAAAGAGGATATATTTATTATAACATCAGGAATTAAAAAAGTAGCCTTAAATGTTGTTAAAAAGAGGAGGGAAAAAGTAGCCCTAAGGCATTCAAATCAAGCTTTTGTGTTTTTTTGTATCTGTTATCAAGAGTAAAGATAAACATAATGTCGGATATATATAAAATGTAACCTTTTCCTATTCTATTTTAAGATCATTTTTTCATAGTTGTTTATCACTTTTACTGAATTCAATCTAAAAAGAAATTACAATATTTAACCTGCTAGCTAATAGTCTAAGGTACCATTAAAAACAATTTTTTAACTCTTAAAATCTATGGTGACCATAGGTGTTTTTGGTCGGGTCCGCTAGGGGGGGGTCCACCCCCGGGTAGAAGGCCGAAATTTTTCTAGGGGGGGGTCCAGGGGGTCCGGACCCCCCTGGCTCTTTTAGGGGGGGTCAACCCCGGGTGCGAGATTTCAAGTGTAGGGGGGGGGGTCAGGGGGGGTGGAATTTTTTCGCAAAATTTGTTTAACGCAATACTTTAAGTGTTTTTAGGTCTAATATTGAATTTTAGGTATTAAAACAGCCTATTTAGGCCTAAAAAGTGTATTTAAACACTGTTTTTAACTAAAAACCCGTGTTTTTGACAGTAAATAAAAAAATATACTTCCAAATTGGTCGGGGAGGGGGGAGGGGGTCAGCCTCGCTAGGGGGGGGGGGGTCTAGGCCGGACCGCTCTTGAGCTTTGGGGGGGAGGGGGGCCCCCCTGAATTTTTTCTAGGGGGGGGGTCCAAAATTTTGGCTCTAGGGGGGTGCACCCCTCTGTCCCCCCCCAAAAACACCTATGATGGTGACCCTCTTTTCTCTGGTAAAAATACGTTTTCCAGCATAAAGCTGTCCATGTTAGTTTTTTCTTTAATTTCAAGCTCTCCTACAGTCCTACTACATTCTTGAACAAAAAATACACGTGTCAAAAACTAATCGTTGCGAATTACAACTCAAACGCTGAACTATTTGTTTTCCGAAATTGCTGAAACGGTGTACACTGTACATTCAAGGCGTCACAAAAAATCGCGCGAATGAATTTCTCTTAATTATCCAGGAAATACTCCGAAAAACTTGTTCTGACAGCATACACAGTTGCCTTTCTTATTTCTTATTGATAAAAAATGTATGTAGTGTTTTTTGAGTCCCAAGGTTTTTTTACCGTATCCGATTAGCCGTAGTAATGTTTTCTCAAGTGGTATTAATTTTAAAATCAAATTGTGTTTTGAAAAATGATGTTCTTATTGTTGTGAACCCATCCGTACTATATGTGTAGTTTATACAAATTTAAAGCACAAGTAGCCCGTGTCAGCCATACGGCTGACAAATAATTTTTCCGGCATTTTTTATATTTATTTACTTTTTTTTTCAAAATTCAACACTTCTATGCCATTCCCATGACTGTAAGCTTTACAATGATACCTCAGTTCCCCCGCACTCCATTTTGTCGTTGGGGGAAGGGTCTTTCCCTCGTTTGGTGAAAATATTTTGTCCAGCATAAAGATGCCCATCTTAATTTTTTTACTAATTTTAACCCCTTATGATGCTTCCTGAACTATAAGGTTTACTTATATTATCTCATTTACCCCCCCCCAATCTTTTTGGTGATTGGGGAGGAAGGTATTTTGTGATCTGCAAAATTGTGCGGTCAATCATGACTATATGAAAATTTTATTTAAAACAATTATAACTCAGCCAAATAAAATCTATATGACTTGAAATTCGGAACATAGATACAACTGAAAATCGATTGATAATCACGTTTTTGTGATCTGACAAATTGTGCGGTCGATCACGACGTATATGCAAGACAAATTTTATTTAAAACAATTATAACTGGACCAAATAAAATCTATATGACTTGAAATTCGGAACATGAACTTGAAAGGGGGTTCGGACCCCCCTGGGACCTCCCCTCCTGGATATAAAAATTCGATTTACCCCGGGTAACCACCCCACCCCCTTAGTTGCCGGGACTGTTCTCACCTATGCTGACCAGGCCAGGGAAACGACTCGGGACCCCAAATTAGGGGGGGGGGGGGGGTTAAAATCCGAGAAACGCAAAATACCCATATCGTTTTTTTTCTGGAGTGCATTTTACCCATATCGTTTTGTCGATTTTGAAAAAAAAAATAGGTAAAAAACGCTAATTTTAGGTCAAAAAGCCCTTTTTATTGCATTTGTACGCTTTTTATTTCAAAAACGTTCATTTGGACCTCAAAACTTAAGTTTGGAGGCAGTTAGAATTCATTTTAAAGAATTTTTTTTCTTCATTTTTTCAAAATTTGGGGGTTTAAATTTTTCTCCCCCCCCCCCCAGTTCTTATTGGGGGGGGGGGGTTAATACCCTTCTCAAAATTTGGGGGGTTAACCCCCCCCCTCAACCCCCCCCAATCCCCCCCGTGCCCATGTATGGGGTGGACCCTACCCTACCTACCCCCCCCCCACCCTATGCTCATGTATGACAGACAGTATTAAACTTGTGAGTATAGTATATATGAAATAAAATTAAATGCTATTGGCTTCCTTTCCATTTTAATTCGCGCTAATTAAAGTGGCTAGCTACTATGCCATAGCATTATTATGGAGGGTGCCCTTTAAATGGAAAGGCTCATTATAACAGAATGGTTTGGGTGGGGTGTTTTGGGTGGCTTTTTTGCTTGATGGCTTCGTTTTGGTTTTTGCTATTTTGTTTTTGCTTTTGCTTTTTTCTTTTTGCTTTTTTTGTCCTTTTTCCTTTCCCTTTCTTTTTTTTCTCTTTTTCTCTTTTTTTCTCTTTTTTTTTCTTTCCCCCTGCTTGCCCCCCGTTTTGCCCCCCCCCCCGTTTTCCGGCCCCCGCCCCTTTTGGTGCCCCCCCCCTTTTCCGGGGGGGGCAGTGCACATGTCTGTATTATTATGTATTTTTGATAATATATACTAAATTTAAATGAATAAAACCGATATTCTGGTATAAAAAGGGTTTAAAAACATAAAATTTATGTTAAAATTTTACGTTTTGGGAAGATCATGCAGTATAAAAAAGGTACCTAAAATTTTCTTTTAAGTGAAAAGAGGGGCATAGGTAGGCAGCCTCCCGGATTTTGGGGGTATACCCGTCCTTCGAAATTGGGGGGTCGGGGTGTCCCCAAAAATTTTTGGGGTATACCTCGAATACCCCATTTTTAGCGTTTTTAGTGCTGGGACCCCCCAAATTTTAGGGGGGTGTCCGGGGTACCCCCAAATTTTAGGGGGGGGGGTGTCGGCTATAATCGGGATTTTTTTTGGGGGGGAGGGGGTATAACCTCCCAAGTCCCCCCCTTCCACCTATGGAGGGGGAGATCAGATTTCAAATTCTAAAAGGGAATCAGGGGGAAAATTTGGGGAGAAGGGGGCCTCCCTAGATTTTCGTTTAGGGGGAAGCAAAATTTCGAGGTTAGGAGGGGTGGGTCGCACAGATGAACACGGTCAAAAAGCTAGGGGAAGGGGGTGTTTACCCCAGGTAAATGACTTTTCAAGATCTAGGAGGGGAGTCCCAGGGGGGTTGAACCTCCCTAGCTTTCTAGGGGGGTGGGGTCGATCTGGGGTGGAAGATTTTGAAACCTAGATTAAACCATTAAAGGTTTAATAATAGTTTTTTTATAAGATAATACTGCATTTTATTGAATAAAAAGCGATATTCTGATATAAAATGGTGTAAAAACATAAATCTTTGTTAAAAATTCACGTTTTTGGAAGAAAAGTTAGTATAAAAAAGTAATTAAAATTTTCCCGAGAGGGGAGGGGGGCGTCAGATTTCAAAATTTAGAGGGGTTTCAGTGGTAAAAAAATCGAAAATTTGGGGGTAGGGCGTAGGGGGGCCCTTGGATTTTTTTTCTAGGGTGCCCCCAAAATTTTGAGGCTAGGGGGGTGGACGTGGACCCATACATGGGCAGGGGGGTTAACCCCCCTAAATTCTGAGAAGGGGGGTTTAACCCCCCACTCAGAAGTGGGGGGGGGAGAGAAAAAGTTACCCCCCCAATTTTGGAAAAATGAAGAAAAAAAATGTGTTTAAAATGACTTCTAACTGCCTCCAAACTTAAGTTTTGAGGTCAAAATGAATGTTTTAAGCAATAAAAAGCTCAAAAATGCAATAAAAAGGGCTTTTGATCTAAAATTAGTGTTTTTTACTTATTTTTCCTTCAAAATCAAAAAACGATTTGGGTAAAATGCACTCTAGAAAAAAAACGATATGGGTATTTTGCGTTTCTCGGATTTTAACCCCCCCCCCCACTCCGGACCAACTTGCCCATGTATGCGTGGAACCCACCCTACCCCCCCGTTTTGTTCATCTATGGGTGGGTCGTGGATGGACCGTCGACCGCACCTTGCCCCCCCTCTTCCTATTCTCATTTATGGTGCTCACCACACATGAGAAATGTTGGGGTAGATAGGGTCCACCCCTCCCGTAGCCTTGAAATTTTGACCCCCTTGACAAAAATCTAGAAACCACTCCTTTCAGGGTAGGGGTTTGGGGAAAGGAGCGGGGGGATTGGGCCCAAAATCCGGCGAAGCGTGATTTTTTTGTTAGGGAGAAAAGGTTCTTACAATTTTGTTTTGTTTTTTGAATTTTGGGAGAGAAAAAAATTTTTTTTAATATTAATGTAGAAACCTTCCTGATACTTTCTAAAGCATATTATATCATTGTAAAAAACTAAATTTTTAAAGATCTATTTTACAACACCTCGACCTCGACCCAGCCCAGCTAAAAATTAAAAGTGTTATTTAGTTATTATATTATAATAATGTTTTGTTTTATTGTTTCTATAATTATATTAGTTTGTTAAACACATACACCAATTCTTAAAAAATTCTTCTCGCTAAAAAATTTAAAAAAATATATATATTGAAATTCAGACCTGTGCACTGCCCCCCGGGGTTTTATTAGGGGGGGCAATTCCAAAATGGGAGGGCACGGGGGCAACTTTTTTGAAACGGGGGGGGGTTAAGCAGAGGAGAAAGAAAAAAAAGGAGAAAAAAGAAGGGAAAAGGAAAAAAAGCGAAAATAACGTAAAAATAGGTCTAAAATGGCTTAAAATACATTGAAATATGCTAAAAACTGCAAAAAAATCGCGATGATGGCGTCATCATAGGTCAAAAATGACGTCTTAATTTTAGGGTATTTTTCACTTTTTGGCGGGGGGAGCAATAAAACGGAAGAAGGAAATCTTCCAATAAAACGGGGGGGGGCATTTTCAGACCGTGCACATGTCTGTAAATTGACATATAATAGAAATAGATTGCCCATAATGTTCCTTTGTGTTCACTTCACAGTGAGGTTAAACACAGTAGTTCTTTTCTCAGGTTGCAGGTCATTTGCAAACAAATGTTGCGTCAATTTTGCGTGTGGTGCGACATAAATTTTGCTGATTGAATCTGGCACTGACATTCCAGTTTAAAATACAAAAACCAAACTGGAATCAAACTTTAAAAACATTTTTTCGTCCTGTATTTTAATTGTCATTTACATCAAAAACTTAAAAAGGAAAAATTAAAAAAGTTTTTTTTTTAGTTTGTTTTACAACTTTACGACTTGTGTGGGATCTGAGTTTAAACTAAACAATTTATAAAATTAAAAAAAAATTTGCTAGGAGATGACAGGACTGACAGGCATGCATAGGTGTTTTTTTTTTTTGGGGGGGGGGGGGCCCCGCGGGGTGCACCCCCCTAGAGCCAAAATTTTGAACCCCCCCCTAGAAAAAACTCAGGGGGCCCCCGCCCCCCCCATCCCCCCAAAACTCGAGTGCGATCCGGCCTGACCCCCCCCCTAGCGAGGCTGACCCCCCTCCCCCTCCCGACCAATTTGGAAGTATATTTTTTTATTTACTGTCAAAAACACGGGTTTTTAGTTAAAAACAGTGTTTAAATACACTTTTTAGGCCTAAATAGGCTGTTTTAATACATAAAATTCAATATTAGACCTAAAAACACTTAAATTATTGAGTTAAAACAATTTTGCTAAAAAATTAGACCCCCCTGACCCCTCCCCTAAATTTAAAATCTCGCACCCGGGGTCGACCCCCCCTAAAAAGCCAAGGGGGTCCGGACCCCCCTGGACTGGATCCCCCTAAAAAATTTGGCCTTCCACCCGGGGGTGGCCCCCCTAGCGGACCCGACCAAAAACACCTATGCTGACAGGTCGGTTTTCTTGGTCGGTCCGCGAGATTTTTTTCAAACAAATTTACTTTTCATTCAAATAAATTAAAATCATCAATGGTTCTTGTAACTTTTGTACTCTGTAATTGTTTAGTTTAAACGCAAAACAAGTATATGATTTATGAAATAAAAGGCATCTTTTATTTAAATTTTAGGTACTTTTTTATACTAAATTTTCTTTCAAAAACGTGAATTATTTAACACATATTCAGATTTTTATACCAGAATATTGTGGTTTTTTTTCAATAAAATGTATAGGTAAGTGAGAAAAAAACAACACTTTTTGGTATACATTGGCACGTTGGTCCGGCGTGGGGGGAGGTTAAACCCCAAATTAGGGGGAGGTTAAAATCCGAGAAACATAAAATACCCATATCGTTTTTTTTCTGGAGTGCATTTTACGCATATCGTTTTTCGATTTTGAAGGAAAAATAGGTAAAAAACGCTAATTTTAGGTCAAAAAGTCCTTTATATTGCATTTTTGAGTTTTTTTTATTTCTTAAAACATTCATTTTGACCTCAAAACTTAAGTTTGGAGGCAGTTAGAAGTCATTTTAAAGAATTTTTTCATTTTTAAAAAATTGGGGGGTTAACCTTTTCTCCCCCCCACTTCTGAGTGGGGGGTTAAACCCCCTTCTCAGAATTTGGGGGAGGGGTGGGTTAACCCTCCCCCAACCCCCTCCCGTGCCCATGTATGCTTTTTGGCAACCCCTCAAAAAAAAAAA
>JASAMX010034862.1:0-19739 GCA_030248175.1 Microlaimidae sp. YZB2_3 | reverse complement strand
CATCTTCAAAAGTTGCCCCTAGGCCCCGTTTTGGAATCGCTTTATAAAAACCCCTGGGGAGATATTCTGAGTTTGATCGTTAAGATTGATGCAGTATTTGTCCAAATATTTGCCCCTCCCGTACAAAAAAACGGCGATTTCCTATTAGCTCAGCGCACCAAGCGACCGAGGCGATCGGCGGGCAGCTTGCCGCAGCTTTTTCTTTCCTTCACTTCGTGTTTTTAGTGAAAAAATCGAGGGTTTTTTGTACGAAAAACGCAATATCACGAGAAAATACTGAGACCAATATTAACGTTTAAGATATCAAACTAAAATAGAAAGTAGCCGCTTTTTTCGAGTACATAATTTGTAAGTTAAATTGCTTAAATTTATTGAGCAATTTTCACGTACAGATATTAAAACAAACGCCATTTTCGTGGGGCCATAACGCCGCAACCACTGGAGAAATAAAGTTGCGCCCTCTCCCGGTGGGCTATTTAGGGCAGGGGTAATGTTTTCACAAAAAAATTGCACCTTTAAGCACGTAAAAAAAGTTATCCCAGGATAGGTTTTAACCATACTGTTAGAATGTGATCCCTGTCCCCTGATCTGCAAAAATACATACAGGAAGTATCTTTTTAATTTAATACGTCGTTGACGTCCGTCGGCTCCTGGACGTTTAGTAGCCATGCAAAGAGAGTTTTCAACATATGTTTTTAAGCCTACTGGCATTTGAAAATAACTAAACAATTGCCGTTTCTTTCGCTTATAAACTCAATCAATCAATATTATAAATTCTATATATTACTTAAGCACAGTGGCGACGGTGGACGCTTTAGCCCCCGTCCCGTCGGGCAGATGGTCGAGAGTCGGAAACCTCAGCCGAAGAATCCGCTCAAGGTGCCTAATGAGAAAGGGAATTCGATCATTTTTCCTTCGCCTCTGCTTTGGGTCCCGGTTGAACGAGTTCCGCCAGCATCTGCTCACTGAAAATTTACCCCAATCCTAAATTATTATCATATTTACACTATTTAAGGATAACTTTTATATTTATACCTGTCATACTTTTTAAATAATAGTATTTTTTAGTAAATTTGTATAAAAAGAAATATCCACATCTCTGTTTGTTCATTTGTCTAAACAATTTTTTATTTTTGAAAGCTAACAAAAATTGTAGGGTGCTTTTTTTAACGTGTAATCTAATGTTCGTTCTTGTTCTTGAAAGTTATGCATTTTATCGTTGATAATTGTCTAAGGGCTCTTGATCTCTTAATTATACGAATATTCTTTTGATTGTTTTGACTGTGTGGCTCATACAAGTAGGGATTGGCCAGATCGTCTTGTCAATTTCGTTGACTATTTTTGCTGCGATGTTAGGCACGATAGCCTAAATTACCACCTATGAATTATTTTCTTTGAACACCTAAGCCTGCTATGAATGAAAATTTTTCTTAGTTAAAACTGAACTTTAAAATTAAAAAATCAAGTCAATATTTAGGGTAACTTACTTAAATTCGGCCACCGGCTGTTATGTTATTCTATCCACATAATCATTAAACGAGCGGGACATGCTTAAACAGATGATATAATGACCGATTCAACTATGCGCAGTTCATTTTTGGAATTTTACGCAATGGCAAAAACAACAGCCAGTGACACAAATTAAGGCCTGGGCGACTTAAGTCATTTACCCTAATATTGACTTGATTTTTTAATTTTAAAGTTCGGTTCCCACTCTGGAAAATTTTCATTCATAGCGGGCTTAGGTGTTCAAAGAAATAATCCATAGATATATTTTAGCCATTTCTCGTGCCTAACATCGAGCAAAAAATAGTCAACGAAATTGACAACGTTCTGGCCAATCCCTCCTTGTATGAGCAAGATGAAACAATGAGAAGAATATTCGTATCAGCAAGAAATCGAGCCTTGGACGATATCAACGAAAAAATGCAAGACTTCAGGAACAAACGAACATTAGGTACACGTTAAAAAAAGCACCTACAATTTTGTAAGTTTCTAGAAAATAAAAATTGTTTAGACAAATGAACAACAGAGATGTGGATATTTCTTTATACAAATTTACTAAAATACTATTATTTAAAAAGTATGACAGGTATAAATATAAAAGTTATATTTAAATAGTGTAAATATGATAATAATTTAGGATTGGGGTCAGTTTTCGGTGAGCAGATGCTGGCGGACGTCCAACCGGGAGACAAGGCGAAGGAGGGCAAAGTGATCGATTCCCTTCTCATGCAGCACTTTGACGGATTCTTCGCTGAGGTTTCCGACTTCGACCATCTGCCCGACCGAACGCAGGCCATGGGCCTCCGCCGTTGCCACTGTGCTTAAGGTCCTTGTGGAATTTATTGTATTGATTGATTGAGTTTATAACCAAAAGAAACGGCAATTGTATTACCTTGGATGCCAGTAGTTTTAGACATATGTTGGGAACTCTCTTTGCATGGCTACTAAACGTCAAGCAGGAAACGGACGTCAACAACGTATTAAATTAAAAAGATACTTCCTGTATGTATTTTTTTAAATTAGGGACAGGGATCGCATTCTGACGCGTGGTTAAAAGTTATCCTGGGATGACTTTTTTTACGTGCTTAAAGGTGCAATTTTTTGTGAAAACGTTACCCCTGCCCTCAATAGCCCACAAAATTTTTTTCAACAAAATATCTCCAGTGGTTCAGGAGTTATGGCCCCAGAAAATGGCGTTTGTTGGAGATTCTGTACGTGAAAATTGCTCCAATAAGTATAACGATTTAACTTACAAATTATGTACTCAAAAAAAGCGGCTACTTTCTATTTTAGTTTGATCTCTTGATCGTTAATATTGGCTCAGATTTTCTCGTGATATTGCGTTTCTCGTACAAAAAACCCTCGATTTTTTCGCTAAAAACACGAAGTGAAGGAAAGAAAAAGCTGGCAAATTGGACAAACCCACTTCTGGTTGTTTGGTGTTTTTTAACAATAAAAATCGCCGGTTTTTTGTACGGGAAACGCAATATTTGGACAAATACTGCATCAATCTTAACGATCAAAGTATCAAATTCATACCTGTAAGCCCCCCCAAATTTAAATACCCCTGGGGGAGACAGAATACTCTGAATTTGCTACTTTGATCGTTAAGATTGATGCAGTATTTGTCCAAATATTGCGTTTCCCGTACAAAAAACCGGCGATTTTTATTTGTTAAAAAACACCAAACGACCGAAGTGATTTTGTGCAGCTTGCCGAGCTTTTCTTTCCTTCACTTCGTGTTTTTAAGCGAAAAAATCGAGGGTTTTTTGTACGAAAAACGCAATATCACGAGGAAATACTGGAGCCAATATTAACGATCAAGATATCAAACTAAAATAGAAAGTAGCCGCTTTTTTTGAGTACATAATTTGTAAGTTAAATCGTTATACTTATTGAGCAATTTTCACGTACAGAATCTTTCAACAAACGCCATTTTTGTGGGGCCAAAAGGCTTGAAAACCACCGGAGATATTCTGTTGAAAAAAATTTTGTGGGCTATTGAGGGCAGGGGTAACGTTTTCACAAAAAATTGCACCTTTAAGCACGTAAAAAAGTCATCCCAGGATAACTTTTAACCACGCGTCAGAATGCGATCCCTGTCCCTGATCTGCAAAAATACATACAGGAAGTATCTTTTTAATTTAATATGTTGTTTACGGTTTGTTTCCTGCTTGACGTTTAGTAGCCATGCAAAGAGAGTTCCCAACAGATGTCTAAAACTACTGGCATCCAAGGTAATACAATTGCCGTTTCTTTTGGTTAATCTCTCAATCAATCAATACAATAAATTCCACAAGGACCTTAAGCACAGTGGCGACGGCGGAGGCCATGGCCTGCGTTCGGTCGGGCAGTGGGTCGAAGTCGGAAACCTCAGCGAAGAATCCGTCAAAGTGCTGCATGAGAAGGGAATCGATCACTTTGCCCTCCTTCGCCTTGTCTCCCGGTTGGACGTCCGCCAGCATCTGCTTACTGAAAACTAACCTGAATCCTAAATTATTATCATATTTACACTATTTAAATATAACTTTTATTTTTATACCTGTCATACTTTTTAAATAATAGTATTTTAGTAAATTTGTATAAAGAAATATCCACATCTGTGTTGTTCATTTGTCTAAACAATTTTTATTTTCTAGAAACTTACAAAATTGTAGGTGCTTTTTTTTAACGTGTACCTAATGTTCGTTTGTTCCTGAAGTCTTGCATTTTTTCGTTGATATCGTCCAAGGCTCGATTTCTTGCTGATACGAATATTCTCTCCATTGTTTCATCTTGCTCATACAAGGAGGGATTCGCCAGAATGTTGTCAATTTCGTTGACTATTTTTTGCTCATGTTAGGCACGAGAAATGGCTAAAATATATCTATGGATTATTCTTCTAACACCTGGGGAAGACCGCTACTAATAAAATTTTCCAGAGTGGGAACCGAACTTTAAAATTAAAAAATCAAGTCAATAGTAGGGTAAATGACTTAAGTCGCCCAGGCCTTAATTTGTGTCACTGGCTGTTGTTTTTGCCATGCGTAAAATTCCAAAATGAACTGCGCATAGTTGAATAGACCGTTATGTCATCTATCTAACCGTGTCCAGTTCATTTCATGATTATGTGGATAGAATAACATAACAGCCGGTGGCCGAATTTAAGTAAGTTACCCTAATATTGACTTGATTTTTTAATTTTAAAGTTCGGTTCCCACTCTGGAAAATTTTCATTCATAGCGGGCTTAGGTGTTCAAAGAAATAATCCATAGATATATTTTAGCCATTTCTCGTGCCTAACATCGAGCAAAAAATAGTCAACGAAATTGACAACGTTCTGGCCAATCCCTCCTTGTATGAGCAAGATGAAACAATGAGAAGAATATTCGTATCAGCAAGAAATCGAGCCTTGGACGATATCAACGAAAAAATGCAAGACTTCAGGAACAAACGAACATTAGGTACACGTTAAAAAAAGCACCTACAATTTTGTAAGTTTCTAGAAAATAAAAATTGTTTAGACAAATGAACAACAGAGATGTGGATATTTCTTTATACAAATTTACTAAAATACTATTATTTAAAAAGTATGACAGGTATAAATATAAAAGTTATATTTAAATAGTGTAAATATGATAATAATTTAGGATTGGGGTCAGTTTTCGGTGAGCAGATGCTGGCGGACGTCCAACCGGGAGACAAGGCGAAGGAGGGCAAAGTGATCGATTCCCTTCTCATGCAGCACTTTGACGGATTCTTCGCTGAGGTTTCCGACTTCGACCATCTGCCCGACCGAACGCAGGCCATGGCCTCCGCCGTCGCCACTGTGCTTAAGGTCCTTGTGGAATTTATTGTATTGATTGATTGAGTTTATAACCAAAAGAAACGGCAATTGTATTACCTTGGATGCCAGTAGTTTTAGACATATGTTGGGAACTCTCTTTGCATGGCTACTAAACGTCAAGCAGGAAACGGACGTCAACAACGTATTAAATTAAAAAGATACTTCCTGTATGTATTTTTGCAGATCAGGGACAGGGATCGCATTCTGACGCGTGGTTAAAAGTTATCCTGGGATGACTTTTTTTACGTGCTTAAAGGTGCAATTTTTTGTGAAAACGTTACCCCTGCCCTCAATAGCCCACAAAATTTTTTTCAACAAAATATCTCCAGTGGTTCAGGAGTTATGGCCCCACAAAAATGGCGTTTGTTGAAGATTCTGTACGTGAAAATTGCTCAATAAGTATAACGATTTAACTTACAAATTATGTACTCAAAAAAAGCGGCTACTTTCTATTTTAGTTTGATATCTTGATCGTTAATATTGGCTCAGTATTTCTCGTGATATTGCGTTTTTCGTACAAAAAACCCTCGATTTTTTCGCTAAAAACACGAAGTGAAGGAAAGAAAAGCTCGGCAAGCTGCACAAAATCACTTCGGTCGTTTGGTGTTTTTAACAAATAAAAATCGCCGGTTTTTTGTACGGGAAACGCAATATTTGGACAAATACTGCATCAATCTTAACGATCAAAGTATCAAATTCAGACCTGTGCTCTCCCCCCCAGGGGTTTTATTGGGGGGGGAGCAATTCCAAAACGGGGGCACGGGGGGCAACTTTTTTGAAAGGGGTGGGGGGCAATAAAACGGGGGCAAGAAGGGGGAAAAAGAGAAAGAAATGAAAAATAAGAAGCAAAAAGAGGAAAAAGGGACAAAAAAAGCGAAATTAAGGTTAAAAAATAGGTCTAAAATGGTTTAAAATGCATTGAAATAGGCTACAAACTGCAAAAATTTCGCGATGATGGCGTCATATCAGATCAAAAATTGGGGTCATATTTTTTGGATACTTTTTCATTTTTCCGTGGGAGGGGGGTGGGCAAATCCTCTAATAAAGCGGGGTGGGGGCATTTCCAGACCGTGCACAGGTCTGCAAATTTGAATAAAAAGTAGCCGCTTTCTTTGAGTGCATAATTTGTAACGTAAATCATAATACCCATTAAGCAATTTGTCACATACAGAATTATCGAAAAACTCCATTTTTGGAGGTTCATAACTCTTGAACCACTGGAGATATTTTGTTTAAAAAATTTTTGGGCTATTGGGGGCAGGGGTAAGGTTTTTGCAAAAAAATATTAAAATCGAAGACAAAAAGCTTGACTCAGCACCGCACCTTTAAGAATTCCAATGAAAAATCAATTTTATCCAGGTTAAACTCGAGATAATTTTTTTCTATTGTTTTAAAGATAAGAATTTATCCAACTCAAGAGGTGGATAAATATTTTCATTCGAAAGATTAATTTAATAAAAAATAAAATACGCGCATTGACTAAATTTTTTATTTTGCGCGAGGTGGTTTTGCAGCGCGAAAAAAAAATTCATTGCAATATTCACTCCCATATGCGGCAGTGTTATTAATTCACAATATATATTAATTTTTTAAATTTTCATTGCAATGGATTGATCGAGGTAAATATAAGTGTTTCTTCAGAATGCGACCCTGATTGTATTTTCACGTGATTATTATAGATTTTAATTTTATAAATAATCTAATAACAACTAATTTCTGTAGAAAAATATTTATATTCGAAAATTTTTGCGAGTGAATAACGAATGCTTTAACGTAACGTATACAAATTATTTTTAAGCTATACATTATTTTTTGTATCTATTTATTTTTGATGGTGAAAAAATTACTTTAATTCTTATTCCGGGACACACGTTTTTTGTACATACTAAAGATAAATTCTATCAGGGTGAAAATAGATGAGTGGTAAAGTAACCACTCGTTCTTTAAGAAAATATCACGTGCAGAGAAACGCATGACGCAACTAAATAATAATTGGTTACATAACCGCTGAAAACTTTTTTTCAATTTTTCTTGCTCACGGGTTTATTGTTTATTTCTTCCTGGCGGCGAGCGGTTACGCCCTTATTTTCAGCCTGGAAAACTTTAGCTATAGAATAGATTATTTTAGTTTCTGTGTAGAATTAAACCACATTGATTTTAGATTTTTTAATAATTAGGAACAAAGTAATCATACATCCAGACCTGTGCACTGCCCCCCCTCCCGAGGTTAAAACGGGGGGACGATTCCAAAATGGGGGGCACGGTGGGAAACTTTTTTGAAACGTGGGGGGCAATAAAACGGGGGGCAAGCAGGGGGGAAAGAAAAAAAAGAGAAAAAAAGGAGAAAAAAAAAAGAAAAAAAAAAGAAAGGAAAAGGAAAAGAAGGGACAAAAAAAGCGAAAATAAGGTAAAAATAGGTCTAAAATGGCTTAAAATACATTGAAATAGGCTAAAAACTGCAAAAAAATTCGCGATGATAGCGTCATCATAGGTTAAAAATGGCGTCATAATTTTAGGGCGCTTTTTCATTTTTTGCCGGGGGGGGGGCAATAAAACGAGGTGGCAAATCCTCCAATAAAACGGGGGGGCATTTCCAGACCGTGCTAAGGTCTGTACATAAAACATAGGGGAGGTAGGGGGTAGGGTGGTGTCCACCCTCCCCCTAGCCTCGAAATTTCGGACCCCTCCTCCCTAGAAAAAAATCTAGCCCCCCACTCCCCCAAAAATTTTTAAATTTTAACACCCTACCTCCTCTGGAATTCTAAATCGACCCCCTCCACCCCCCCCCCTTCCGAGACAAATTTTGGGTATGAATTTAGGTCAAAATTTACTGTTACAAACACGGTTTTGTAGTAAAAAACAGTACTTTTGTACGCTTTTATACATAAATAACCCATTTTAGTATATAAAATTCTATTTTAGTGCTAAAAGACTTAAATAAATTATTTAATTTGACTTTGTTTGGGAACCGGACCCCCTCTGACCCCCCGGATTTCAAACTGGTCTACCCCGGGTCGACACCCCTAAAAAGCTGTGGGGGTACAAACCATACATGGGCAGGGGGGGGGGGGTTGGAGGGGGGGTTAACCCCCCCCCCCCAAATTCTGAGAAGTGGGGTTTAACCCCCCCCCCCCCCACTCAGAAGTGGGGGGAAGATAACCCCCAATTTTGAAAAAAAAATGAAGAAAAAACGTATTTAAAATGACTTCTAACTGCCTCCAAACTTAAGCTTTAAGATCAAAATGAATGTTTTAAGCAATAAAAAGCTCAAAAATGCAATAAAAAGGGCTTTTTGACCTAAAATTAGTGTTTTTAACCTATTTTTTCTTTAAAATTGAAAAACGATATGGGTAAAATGCACTCCAGAAAAAAAACGATATGGGTATTTTGCGTTTCTCGGATTTTAAACCCCTAATTTGGGGTTTAACCCCCACTCCGGACCAACTTGCCCATGTATGGTACAGACCCCCCTAGCTTTCAAAGGTCCATTTACCCGTGGTAGCCACCCCCCTAGCTTGCCGGTCCATGCTCATGTATGAAAATAATAAAGATAATAAATGCGGTTAAAGGTTTTGCATCAGCCAAAGAGCCATTTGTCAAACCGAAAAATAAATTAGTCTAAAAAGAAGTAAACTTAGTGCAATATATTTTAAATGTATGTCAATCTCAATTTTTGACAAAATAAATTATTAATAAATTAATATTATTAACTTTAAGATAAAACTATTGATTAATATTTTAGCAGTATATGGGTGTTCGACCCGCTTGCAACCTTCACGAGAAGCTTTTGGATAAATGTCCTACTTTTCTCACTAAGGAAAAGGGTATTTTCAAAATTCGACCAATCGGAAGTAAGAAAACGGTTTCAATTAAAGGACACCAGTTCAACTTCAAACCGGTTTACGACACCACATTTTGCTACCAGTGTAGAAAAATGGTCTGGGGCATCAATCCTCAAGCCTACTTTTGTTCAAGTAAGATTTATTTTATTTTAATTTTCAATTGATCGCATAGTATAAAATTTGTAAAACGAAAAAATAAGCATATACTTTTGTTAGCGCTGATAGGAGTAAAAATAGTTTTTTTTTAAACAGTTTTTGTTTTTTTTAGATTGCAATGTGATCTTGCACAAGCAGTGCGCCGGTTCCTTGGAAGACGCCTGCTACCCAGTGCAAAATATGCTGAAAGCCGGGAAAGGGCCGGGGGTCGGCCACCGCCGCAGAGGCCAGCTGGACAAAGTATTTGGCAGTGCTGACCGCGCAGAAAATAAACCGACCATTCTCGAGGAATTCCAAGAGGGTAAGACTCATACATGAGCATGGACCAGCAAGCTAGGGTGAGGGCTACCATACGTGGGCAGCTTTCCGGATTTTTTAAGGGGTATACCCGACCCCTGAAAATTGAGGGGTGTCCCAAAAATTTTTTTGGTGTATACCTTAAATACCCCATTTTTTAGCGTTTTTAGTACTGGTACTGGACCCCCCAAAATTTTAGGGGGGTGTCCACATAGGTGTTTTTCGTCGGGTCCGCTAGGGGAGGGGCTCCACCTCCGGGTGGAAGGCCAAAATTTTTTAGAGGGGGGGTCCAGACCCCCCTGAGGGGGGGTCACCAGAGGGGTCCAATTTTTTAACAAAATTTTTTAAACTCAATAATTTAAGTGTTTTTAGGTCGAATATTGAATTTTATGTACTAAAACAGCTTATTTGGGCCGCCTAAAAAGTGTATTTAAACACTGTTTTTAACTAAAAAACCGTGTTTTTGACAGTAAATAAAAAAAATATACTTCCAAATTGGTCGGGAGGGGGGTCAGCCTCGCTAGGGGGGTTCAGGCCGGACCGCTTTCGAGCTTTGGGGGGATGGGGGCCCCCTGGATTTTTTCTAGAGGGGTCCAAAATTTTGGCTCTAGGGGGAGGTGCACCCCTCTGTCCCCCCCCAAAAAAAAAACACTTATGAGTGTCCAGGGTACCCCCAAGTTTTTGGGGGGATGTGGGATGTCGGCCATAATTGGGATTTTTGGGGAGGCTATAACTCCCCCACGCCCAACCCCATCCCCTCCCCCTCCCCCACCCACGGTGACTACTGGCTACCCCGGATAAATGGCCCTTTGAGAGCTAGGGGGGAGGTCCGGTGGGTGGCTGTCTGTACCCCCCTAGTTTTTTAGGGGGAGTCGACCCGGGGTATGCCAGTTTGAACTATAAAGGGAACGCCCGGAAAAACTACATTCTGCCAAGCATACATAACAAAAATGTATCACTGTGTATTAAATTTCTTCCCTATCCGTGCTTCGATTTGACAGAAATTTAACCCCCGGGGGTTAAATTTAACCCCCGGTCAAATTTGACCCCTCAGGGGGGGGGTTAACTTTTACCCCCCCCCCTGAGGGGTCAAATTCGACCGCCCTTTCTTTAGGCCTAAAAAACCCGCCAAAACAAGCTAAAAAAACACCTGTATTAATTACAGAGAAAATAAATATGAAAACATTTAAATACATAAAAATAAGACCACAATTAACTAAAACTCAAAACCTTATGAAAAAACAACTAGGAATAAAGGAGGTCTTTTCATTAAAGTTTTAAAATTTTTCACACAAAAATGCCTAAGTTTATTTTAGCATAAATTTTATTATTTGCATTCAATTTTATTAACCTTTTATAGAAACAAATATTTTAAGAATTGAAATGAAACAAAAATAATGAAATTAAGATTTTAAAATATTTGTAAAATTGATAAAATTAAAAGCAAAAAAAATAACGCTTAATTATAAGGGGATTCGAACCAGGGACCTTGCAAAACAAAAAAAATTCGGTCAAACCACTGGGCTATCACAAATTTAACCCCGGGGGGTGGTCAAACTTAGCCCCCGGGGGGTCAAATTTAACCCCCCGGGAGGTTAAATTTGGTTAAATTTGTCCATGTAAAGCAACTTTTAGAGGTCTTTCAGCTAGTTTTTAAATGAAAAGTAACACAGAAAAGAAACAAACTAGCTAAAAAAAAGTTTACCATAGGTTCAGTTGCTGAAGATGTCGTAAATGTTTATGAAAAAGATTCAAAATTCACTGTTTAAATTGAAGTTTGTCCTTTTCTTATTAAGCGGAGAAAAACAAACACGACCGTATTTAAGAGTTGTAATTACAAACTAATTATTTCAATATTATTCCATAATAACTAATACATTTTTTATATTTTTCCAGCGTAAAATTAGTAAACAATTGCTAAACAAATTGGGCTGCTGTGTTTTCCTGCCCTTAATTAATTTTTGTATGGACCAAATTTATTAAATTTTTAATGAACGTTTCGGTTTCACCCCCTAAGCTTACATAGTTTTATTTCTGGTGTATGTTAATCAGCAAAGAGAAAGACGGTAATCTCCTCTTCATCAAAAAAATTTCTTAAAATTTTGTTTTTGTTTTTTTGTAATTTTTCCGTGATGCTTGTACAGTTTTTTGTTTATTATGTGGAGAAAATAAAAAAATGGTGAAGAAACATCAAACATGCGTTCAAAAACGCATAAAAAAATCAAGGTTTCAGTATGTTTTAATACCTTAATTTTGATTATTTTCTTAATCCCCGGGCATTGTACTGGCCGTTAGATTTTACTGCCTAGATTTTTGACTTTTTAAACCCCAGAAAAGGCGTATTTTTAAAAAAATATTTCAAATAAAATTTTAGAATTAAAGGTTTGATATTAAGGATGCCTACCTTGACCCTCCAAAAATAGAAGGTTTCGTACCTAATATTAAACAATTAACTTTGCCAAAAACATTTGGAACAAATGTTTCTATTTACATTTTTTACAACTATTATTATGCATAGGGAGACAGTTTTAGGCTAGAAATAAAAATAAAACATATGGTAATTTTATAGCTTTCTGGCAAATCCTATTGTTTATCCATAGAAAACACGCTTTTACCATGCCTAAAACAGTGAATAATGGTTTTCAAGGGCTCTAATAAAATATTTCTCCCCAGACATTTACGTTTTTCAATTTTCTTAGAAAACCAAGCTTGTTACTGAGTAAATCTTCGTGGAATTGTCTGTCACTCCAAATAATTTCGGTCTTTCGCCGTCGGTTTTGTCCTTTCGCAACTTCTTTACCCACTTGTCTTTGTTTTTGTAATTAAGTTAAATTAGCAGTGCCACTGGGTGCTGTTTTGATCCGTTTTACAAGTATATAATAAAATTAGAAAGCAAGATTAATATATTATACAGGATGAATTGTTGCAGATTCCTTATTTTACTGATTTTGATTTGTTTTTTTATTGTGGAGATATTTGTAAAATTATTATAATAATGGCCGACCTATTCATACCTATATATTTATAAATGTAAAAATATTTATTTATTATTTCATTATAATGGAACTATGATTAGCTATTATACACCAAGCTGTGTCACACAATTATCTGATTTTTTTTAAAAAGTTTTTGTCAACTCTAGTAAAATAAAATTATTTTATGTAGATTCGTATAGAAAAACTGGAAAAGTGAATATTTCAGCATTCTAAAATTATTTGTTTTGTTTTGACAAAACATTCTCATTCATTAATACCACAAAATAGAGAATTTAATAAAATAGCGCCGTGTCTAGCGTCTGTCGATGCATAGATTTTTCCGCATTTCCCATTTCTTCCCACGGTTTACAAAAAAAATATTAATCGTTGTTTCTTTTTTGCAAAACATTAATATTTGAGAGAAAAAACTTGTATGTTTTGTACGTCAGAGGAGCCATGAAAGCTGTTTGGAAATGTCCCTTTACGTTTTATTAGTTGACCCCCGCCCAAAAATGAAAAAAAAGTACTAAAAAATGATGGCGCCATTTTTGGTTTATTTTCGCGAAATTTTGCAGTTTTTTGCTTAGTTTCACGCATTTTATTTGAAGCCATTTTGAACTAATTTTTATTTATATTTCGCTTTTTTGTCGTTTTCTTCTTTTTTTTCTTTTTTTATTTTTTTTTCTCTTTCTTCCCTGCTTACCCCCACCCCCCACCGTTTTATTGCCCTCCCCCTTTCGAAAAAATTGCCGTCCGTGCCCCGCCACCCCCATTTGGGAATTCCCCCCCCCTAATAAAACCCCGAAAACAGGAAGGGGCAGTGCACAGGTGTGGTAATTAGTAGCTTGTTTTTTTAACATATTTTAAACATTTTCTGCTTTTAAAACCTGATTTCAATTTTCATGGGTGGCGCGGGAACGCCACGTGGCGATTTACCCATGCGGCGCCGCGCCGCGCCAACCATAATTAGAAAACGTGGGTAAATTTTAAAATTCATGTTCATCTCCTTCTTCTTCTTCTTTTTAAACTTTATAGTTGCTTCTTACACATGCAAATATAACCTAATTGAAAAAGTGGCGATTTCGCGCTTGTTAAAGATTGCTGTGAGTATAATTTTTTTAATTTTCGTTTCATCCGATTAAAAAAATGCAATGTAATTAAAAAAAGTGCTGTGTAATTAGTTCGACGTATAAATAAATTATTATCATATGGTAGAAATTTTTACTCAGTGGGCAGCTCTCCAAATCAAATACAAATTTTTATGGTGTAAATAATGTCCATCTCAGACTAGTCCACATCTTTTCTGTCTAAACAGACGCCCGGGGAGAAATCGCCCCTTTTTTCTGCTCTATTCTTAGAGCATTTTTCAAGGCTATTTTTTAATTGGAATAAGCGCCTGAAAAAAGGCTACGAAACTACCCTACCGTTAACTTATGCCATGTTTCTTTTGCAGAAATAAAACTAATCCGAAATTAAATTACAAAATTTGAAGCTGAGTTCTTTTTTAACGGGACCTAAAACTGACTAATTAATTATGTTGTTGATATTTTGTGCATTATTTTCAGCTATATACAGGCTAATTTAGTCTTAAAGTTTTATATTTCCACTATCACTATACTTATCAAATTGACTTGTTTATCCAAAAAATGAGATAGGTTATTAACATAAAGCCCTTTATATAACATGGATTATGAATAAATAAAGTTCAACTTTTCTACCAAATTCCTTTTAGTTTCTTAGTTTTTTTGCTGCCAGAGAATGGTTATAATTTTTTAAGAAAGATGACTGATTTGTGCCATTTCAGTGACTTCCGGTCTCGGAGCTTGCTTATATTCTTATATGGCAAAGGATAAGTTAAAGCGACTTTTTTTGCTTTTTGTCGGAAGATTCGGTCTGACAAGACATCCACTTCCTAAAAGCGTTTGACGAAAAGATTTTGGCTGCGAAAAGCTATATGATAAAATTTGCGCCGTTGATAATAAAAAGCATCCATCAAAAATGTTTTTTTTTAAATTGTGCTTTAATTCTATACTTAAAAAAAACAAACATAAAATTTTCTACACAAATTGTATAATTACTTTTTTAAAAGCTTGCTTTTGTTAAATTGCTAATCGTTTTTTTTAAAATTATTCAGGCAGATCCACTATGGCAAAACTATTTTCAGGTATATTTCTAAACTTTTTATCAAACTTGCAAAAACATATATGTATAAAATATGATAGAAATTTTGGTGGTAATAAAGAATTTCTTTATCTTTAGAAATCTATAAATTTCAAAAAAATTGTGTATATTTGCGCTGGGTAGCAATTTTTATCTTGTCGCTAAAACCATACATATATAAATTGTTTCACGCTACTGAACCTATGAAAAAATGTCAAAGTATAAATCACTATTCAAAAAAGCACCAAAAATATGGAGTAAAAAAATCATGTAAATATTTTACAGTTTTGAAGTATGAATAGAAGCAATTTACTTTTTTCTTTAAGAACGGGTGTCTTAATTAAAAATTAAGACATCAATTGCAGTTACTCATGTATAAAAAACAGACGGGTTTCAAATAATGTTTGCGGAAAGCTAGTCTGGTTAGCCAATAGCTTAAATTTTTAATTTATTCAATTCAGACCAGTAATAAATGAGTATGGATATTTTTCGAGAAAAAAAATCGGCTGCGACTTTTGTTGAATGATTTTTAATTTGTAATTTCTTTAGTTTAAAAGTCATCACTGCGTTTTCTCAAGTCTGAATCTAAAATGAGTTATATTTATAAAATTTTGTTCAAAAGTTTAGAAGGTAAAATAGTTTATCTTTTTTCAGCTTAAAACATACATGGGCACGGGGGGGGGGTTGGTGGGGTTAACCCCCCCAAATTCTGAGAAGTGGGGTTTAACCCCCCCCCACTCAGAAGTGGGGGGGGGAGAAAAAGTTAACTTCCCCCCAAATTTTGGAAAAATGAAGAAAAAAATGTCTTTAAAATGACTTCTAACTGCCTCCAAACTTAAGTTTTGAGGTCAAAATGAATGTTTTAAGCAATAAAAAGCTCAAAAATGCTATAAAAAGGGCTTTTTGACCTAAAATTAGCGTTTTTTACCTATTTTTCTTTCAAAATCGAAAAACGATATGGGTAAAATGCACTCCAGAAAAAAACTATATGGGTATTTTGCGTTTCTCGGATTTTAACCCTCCCCCCTTAATTTGGGGTTTAACCCCCTCCCACTCCGGACCAACTTGCCCATGTATGGCTTAAAATATTGGCTTATTTCATTTAAAATTTACCGTTAATTAATAAATAGAACCCAGAAAAATACCACATCATAACTGATTTTTATTCAAAAGATATATATAGTCCTATTTATTTACTGGTGAGAATAAAAAGAGGAGTGATATATTTTTATTTTTTTTTTTTTTTAAGTTTTTTTTGGATTTCCCCCCTTTTTCCCAGTTTTTTTTTTTTGGGATGTTTCTTTCACCCTTTTTCTGCAGGTGGTAATGGGTGCCGCGAGAAATATCATCAGTAGTCCCCCTAACTCTCCTTACCACCTCGGGGGGAGGTTGGTCCGGAGTGGGGTTAAAATCCGAGAAACGCAAAATACTCATATCGTTTTTTTTCTGGAGTGCATCTTACCCATATCACTTTTCGATTTTGAAGGAAAAATAGGTAAAAATGCTAATTTTAGGTCAAAAAGCCTTTTTTATTGCATTTTTGAGCTTTTTATTGCTTAAAACATTCATTTTGACCTCAAAACTTAAGTTTGAAGGTAGTTAGAAGTCATTTAAAGACTTTTTTTCTTTATTTTTCCAAAATTGGGGGGTTAACCTTTCCCCCCCACCATAGGTGGGCAGCCTCTCGGATTTTGGGGGGGGGGGCTCCGGGGGGGGGGGTCAAATTTTAGGGGGGGTGTCCAGCAAGACCCAAATTTTGAGGGGGGGGTGTACCCAATATTTCCGCGCTGCCTTAAAATGAGCATAAAACGCGTAAAAAAACGTAAACCAAGCTTATAAATGCTTTAAAACTGTGTAAGATTAAAATAAGACCTTATTGCAACTTATAAATTTTAGTTTTTTAATTCTTTTAATAATAATGTGCAGTGGCGCAGTCAGGATTTCATTTCAGGGGCGTCGGTCCTTTGGGGGAGAAAAAGTGTTGTCAAAGCGGCGCGAAGCGCCGCCGCCTGCGCCGCGTAGCGGCGCCAGCCGACGCGAAGCGTCGGCCGGGGGTCTGGGGGGTGTCCCCCCAGCCGCCGGAGGCGAAAATTTTTTAAAATATATACTAAAAACGGCTTAAAAATCGTCTCCTGGTGATCCCGTGAACATACATTTTACTTTTGTTTTTTTACCTAATTTCTACATAATTTTCTGTGATCTTAAAAATTCAGTCAGGGGGGTTCGGGGGGAACAATTCCCCGGAGGAGAAAATTTATAATTTGAGGCGCTAAAATACACTAGAAATTTTAATTCCAAATGATACTAATTACAAAATTTAAGGTTTTTTATAGCTATACTATACATTTATAACATGTGTTTAAAACGTTAAAAAAAGGATAATAGTGTTTATAGTAGTTTTATTAAACATGTATGCCTTAACTACTGAATGGGATAATCGATTTGCAATTGAAAAACTAAGATAAATTGCCAATTTAAACTGCCCACGTAGCGGGGAAATTTAAACTGCCCGCGTAGCGGGGGAATTTAAAGGTAATAAAAGGTAATGAACGGGGAAATAAGGTAATAAACACTCCGCGCGAAGCGCAGAAAAATTTTTTAGTCCTTTTATAACACTTAAAAATTTTTCTTTGGGAGGCGAATTTGGGGGGGGGGGGTGTCCCCGACTACCCCAAATTTAAGGGGGGGTGTCAGCAAAATCCGAAATTTTGGGGGGGGTATAACATAACCCCCCCCCCCAACCCCCCCCCTGCCCACCTATGGTACCACTCATACATGGCAAGTTGTGGGGAGGTTAAACCATACATGGGCAAGTTGGTCCGGAGTGGGGGGTTAACCAACCCCAAAATTAGGAGGGTGGGGTTAAACTCCGAGAAACGCAAAATACCCATATCGTTTTTTTCTGGAGTGCATTTTATATCGTTTTTCGATTTTGAAAGAAAAATAGGTAAAAAACGCTAATTTTAGGTCAAAAAGCCCTTTTTATTGCATTTTTGAGCTTTTTGTTGCTTAAAACATTCATTTTGACCTCAAAACTTAAGTTTTGAGGCAGTTAGAAGTAATTTTAAAGACATTTTTTTCCTTCATTTTTCCAAAATTGGGGGGGGGGTTAACTTTTTCTCCCCCCCCCCACTTCTGAGTGGGGGGGGGGTTAAACCCCACTTCTCAGAATTCGGGCCCCCCCCCCAACCCCCCCCCCCCCTATGGGTGGGTCAACCCCCCTTCGGAGTTGGGGGGGGGAACCCCCCCCCCCCCCCCCGTGCTCATGTATGCTTACAACATTAGTTTTATATTTTTTATCCCTTTATCACAGCTTTTCTGTACAATGAACTAAATGTTTACATTTGAGGGTGTTTATTTTTGCCACACTGTTGTTAAAAAATTATTTTACTTTTCGTAATTTTTGTATATTTTCAATTTGTAATTAGTTATTGTTAGCAGGGTAACACATTGCCACATACAATATCTCTATTAAATTAGTCTAATTTTTTTAGTTTGTGAGCTGATTTCAGTATTTATTATTTTGGTTTTCATTATTATAAAATTTTGAAAAGCACTAAAATTTGGATTTGTTTTTTTGCTTTTTTAAACATAAATATAATATTTTATACAAAGAAGATATTCTTTCCATTTTCTAACATTTTTATTATATCCCGGTTTTCTATGAATATGCATTTTTTTATTGAAATATTAAGGCCCGGTTTCACCATAAATACTTAAATCGGCAGTTTAAGTAGCTACTTAAGTACATAGTGACCAGCTACTTTGCTCAGTATTTAGAAAAATCTGGTCACCATAAACTGCTTAACAAAGTAGCTACTTAAGTACCTTTGTGACTACTTAACTAAGTATTTCAACGTTTTCGTTGCAGAGACTGCGCGGTTTAGACTAAACTGACAGGAATTTTATCTAATGCTTCCAGAAGTAGGGGAATCAAATTGTCTTATAATGACGAATGTTTTTAATACAGTTGTACGAAAGTATTTACAACACAGTTATTTCCCTCTTCAGTATTGAAAATCAAAAAAACGCCAAAAGCAAAAAGATCCGCTTCTTAAATGCAAGATTTAAAGCTTATCTAAATATGAAATATGTTAAATTATCCCAGTTGCATTTTTAAGGCTATTTTTATTGTTTTTAATAAGTTTTGAAAAAAAAATTCGAAAATTTCCTTACAAAATAATTTATGGCATTAAGGCTGGTTCATACTTATGACAAAACGTCCTTCGGACTTTTTACTTTAGACGAATTATGATGAATGCTACTTAGAATTTGTGGTTTAGACAAAGTCCAAAGGACAAAATCCAAAGGGAAAAGTCCAAATTACAAATACAGCGTAAAAACTTCCTATGGATTTTGTCCTTTGGAGTTTGTCCAAAGGACAAAATCTTTGCACCGCGCCAACTATAATTAACTAACTATAATTAGTTGGAAAAATTTTTGTAATTCATGTTCATCTTCTTCGAATTGTATTTATTTTAGTATTATTCTAACGCTCATATCTTAAAATCGATATTCCTTCATCGCTCATGTGGCGATTTAACCCCGAGGCACCGCACCAACTATAATCAGAGAAACGTGGATGAAATAAAATTCGTAATTCATGTTCATCATCTTCTTCTGCTGATTCTTTATTATAATTGCAATCATTAGAGGTGCCGGAGCGCCACACAGCAATGTAGCCCCACGACACTGCGCCAACTTTAGTTAAAGAATTTTAAGTTTTGTTGTTCATGATCATCTTCTTTTCATTATTATTATTTTTATTTCAAAAATATAATTGCAATCCTTACTGGTGCAGCGATTTAGCCCCACTCCACCGCTCCAACTATAATTAGAGAAAGTACGCATTTTTTTAAAATAGATTTTCATCTTCTTTTTATTTCAAAAAATATAATTGAATTATCGGTGGAACGGGAGTGCCACACGGCGATTAAGCTCCATGGCAACGCGCCAACTATAATTAGAGAACTTGGA